>JASVER010000100.1:661692-757717 GCA_030449065.1 Oceanodroma leucorhoa
TTGTTTAGCCTGGAGAAGAGGAGGCTGAGGGGAGACCTTATCGCTCTCTACAACTACCTGAGAGGAGGTTGTAGCAAGGTGGGGGTCGATCTCTTCTCCCAAGTAACAAACGATAGGATGAGAGGAAATGGCCTCAAGTTGCACCAGGGGAGGTTTAGATTGGACATTAGGAAAAATTTCTTCACCGAAAGGGTGGTCAAGCACTGGAACAGGCTGCCCAGGGAAGTGGTRGAGTCACCATTGCTGGAGGTGTTCAAAAAACATGTAGATGTGGCGCTTCGAGACATGGTTTAGTGGTCATGGTGGTGTTGGGTCGAYGGTTGGACTTGATGATATTAGAGGTCTTTYCCAACCTTAATGATTCTGTGATTCTGTGATTTTAGTGAGAAGGCACTGCATTTGAASAGAGAAGGAAAAAGCCTTCCTCTCAGTTGTGAGGAGCTGTTAATTGCCAGACTGGGTATTTCAACAGCAATTTGGCTGGATGCAGGGTGAATTACTTTTTTTCTAAAGATATTTACAAGCAAACTTTCTACCAAATAAACAACCTTTCTATTAAAACTCTATTGTTTCTTCTTTCTGTATGCCACTGTTCATCTTCCTGACTGGCAGATCCATCTCTTTCCTTACTGTATTTCACTAAGAAAGATACTTCTGTATTCATGCATCTGCATGCATCTGCATGCACCTGCATGAATGTAATAATTTGGATCCTACAACAATTCAGGTTGAAAAGGACCTCTGAAGGTCCCTGGTCCAATTCCCCACTCAAAGCAGGGAGCAGGTTGCTCCGACCCTTCTCCAGTAAAGTACTGAGGCATTTTAATAGGGACCTGAGATAAAATCAAATTAATAGGGACCTGGAATTTAACCTTAGTATACTTTTGTATAGGAAGACTATATATTTCACAAAATAAAAAAGGTAATTTTCTGTGGGAGACAGTTGTAGTTACAAAGGCCCTGGCAGTTTCTCTCCCGAAGTTAGTTTCTTTTTGTGTATTTCCACACCGGCTTCATAGACGCCRTATCTAAATTCAGCAGATGACAGTGCCCAACATATGGTTCTGAATAATCTTCAGTAAAACATACATCTGCCAAAAATGCATATAAAATTAGGTACTCCATGGTCTGTGCTTCTTCACTGCATGTSTCTCTGTTGCTAGAGTAACTTCATTTCCTCAAACTACCTGTCCTGACAGCTCATGCTTTGAGAGAATCCACCCCATCTGCCAGTTTATTAGTGCACTTACAGGCTAAGAGTCAGCAATATCAATGTCCATTTACAAGACTTCTGCATGTTCAGCAAGCTATGAATGCCACATTCCCAGCTGTGTAAYAACTGGTGATTTTTAAATGTTGATGAAGACAAACAGTGTTTATTTTCTTGCCCTGTTAGTAAGCCTCTGGCCAGATAGGTATTCTTCAGTGCCTACTTTCTCTTTGAATTTCTGCCATGGTGTCCAGTGTTCCTCCAGCAGTGCAGAGACCACATCTGCAATGGTCTTTTCAGCAAACTGATCCACTTCAGACATCTGTTGTAGTTTGTATTTTGCAAATTGTATGCCAACATTAACATGCAGCACCTAAGTGTGCTTTTTGGGGGACTATGCGCTGCTTAGATAAACAGGTAATAGTTACGTGTCTCTTATTATAGCAGCCAGTTGTTTGCCTACTTGCTTTTTTAAAAACAAAATGTCAACAGAAAAGCACAGAGACCAGTGTCATTACTGCATTTATCTTCATGCCCTGCTGCAGCTATTTTGCACAGTCCAGAAATGTTGCCTCTGGCAACCTGATAGAAAGTTGCATCCTTATTTGCTATTCCCACTATTGAAATTATTACAAAGATTTGGGTTTTGATAACAGTAATGTTATGCGCTTGCCTGTTTTTCATTCAAAGTCGTGGTGTTTGTTGCAGCCCAGCTTTAAGACACAAAGAACAAAGAGCAAGCAAACCCTCCTTGTGCAATCCCCTCAGTGATGTTTGTGGGCCTGAGTCTGGCCATACCCTCCCTGATGTACGTGTCTGCAGACCCTGCTGTGGAGCCAGAAATACAGGTGATTTCTTTCAGTGGGGTTAAAGGCCAGGCTCTCTGCATTGGGGATGAGGGCTGTAGGTGAGTGGGGAAAACAAACCACTTAATAAACAATACCTCCGATTAGATAGGGATGAACAAGCTGGACTTTGAGACAGTTAAGCAAGACTGCAGAGTACAGAAAACAGGAAACATCCAGCACAGTGTGGAGAGGCGAGGAGGAGGCGGACTCCACTCAGCTCAAGTCTACTCTGATTAGACTTTAACCCCATCACGCAGGCAGCACTCTCTTGGGGCACACAGAGCCAGGTGTTTTTCACATGGATGCGTATTATACTCAGACATTCTTCCAACTTCCAGTGTTTTTTTCCATTCCATTTCAAACCCTTTTACAGGTCCGACCACATACAAAAGTGTTGATAAGATTGCAGAGGGAAGCTTTAATTTTTTCATTTTTCTCTTGGTGACCATGTAATCTCTGAAATTGCTTCATCCATTTCTTTCTTTTTCACCTTTCTTTCTCAGATGTACTACAGTTTGTCTCTCTTCACATTTATTTATTATTTTAATTTAAAATGCTAATTAATATGAGTAATTAAAGGCAAAGTCAGTATCAGAATGGTATTGCTAGAAACACACAGAAAAACCACAATCATTAACCTGAAGAAACATAAGCAATTCTAAGATTTTTACCCGTTGCCTTTAAACCAGGCTTTCCATTGATTTTAACATACTTCACTCAGCAACAATCGTCACTCAAAACTTCAGTGCAGAACTGACAGACAGATCCTTTGATCTGATATATATATCCTTTGATCGGATATAACAAGGATAGCAATTAAATTAACTTGTACTATGAAAATCCAGTACTTGCATTATCAAACTTAAAAAAGCAAAACCACAAATTAAGGCCTAAATAATAACCCAAACCACCTGTAAAGACAGTTTTTAGTGGTCTTTAAAATTTTTAAATGTATACTTCTGTCAACTTTTGTATGGTAATTTTAGATGGAAAAGTCAACATCAGCAAAATCTCCAAGCCATTCAAATATGAAATTCACTTATGCTGTGCCAAGTTTGTGAGAGGAAATACTAGATGCTTGTGTTTTAACATTATCCATCTCTGTTATAGCTGACCACCATTTTCTGTTTACATGCTATAAAAGGCACAACAATGAACATTTAAGCTCTCTTACTAGTTATGCATCTTGTTTACAGTGATGTTTCAAACACAGATTTGAGAGAGCTATGAAGATTTTCATATTGCAAGACTGTTTATATCAGCTTTCTCATTAACAGATAAAAAAGCCATAATCCATGCGGAAAAACATCAATCACCACATTAGGTTAGATATGTATTTAAGTAATCAATTCTCACACAACCAAAACTCTCAAAAAATAGTAATCCTTTCTCTATTAAAAGATTTTTTTCTTCACTAGAAAAGTGGATCAGCAATCACCGCAATAGTCTGTAAAATTATTTTTAAGAATACCAATAACTGAGAGTACTTGTTCTTTAGCTCAACTGCCCTTCCTTCCCATTCTCCCTGGACTTATCCTCAGCCTGGAATCTTTGCAGTACTTCCCCCTTCCCCCTTCCCATACCAGAGGTAGAGGGGGATAAGGAACCCTAGGGAGGCAGAGAAGAGCTGGTGCTTCCTCAGGAACTGAACTCCCACAGGAAACCCTGCCTGCATGGACAGCCCTACAAACTGCAGAAGACAAACCCCGCATACCACTAAGATGGGTGGCAGCACAAGCAACAGTGGATGCTACAAAAGGGCGTCTGTTTCATGCCATTACCGACCCACTTTGTCACAGAGTTGTTATCTGTACCCTGTAACATTCATCTGCATGATCTCTGCCTCTCTTTGCCTCCTGTTTTCCTGAAGCCCCCAAATCTGATTCCTGACCTGCGTCCTTATTCCTCAGAACACACGTTCCACCAGGGCTTCGGTGTTCCTCCCACTCCACGTCCGCCAAAAGCGTCCCAGTCTTCCTGTATTGCAACGCCTGTATCAAAGTCATGCTGTCCATGGCCACAAGTTCAATCTCTGTCAAATGTCTAGATGTAGCCACCTCTACCAAGGGTGCTCACACCAGCAGACAGCCTCTTGCTTGCTAGAGCCCTATGGCTGCATCACGTTACTCTGAAAAAGGCTTAAACAAAAAAAGAAACCATTCCAAAATTCATTGGGTCACCAGAAAGCTGAGAGAGTTGGCAATACTATGCGTTCAAACACTAACTCAATGAGACAGGTTTATGGTAATACACCAATTTTGCCATAGAATAATTAGCGCAGGCAATGATTTGATACTTTTTACAGGGCAGGTTAGTTGCTTGGTTAAATGCAAGTACGCTGCATTCCCCTCATGATGCAAGCTTACTCCTCTTATCCTTTAAGGATACACAATACCACTATAACCTAATTTTTAGAGGTATACGTATCCCCAAACTATGATTATGTAACTGTGATGACGAAAGTATGTACTCTTTTCCAGTGTCATTTTAATATCACTCTACTACTAATTTCTGCACAGCATGGTCACCATCATGGGTCTGCATGTTAATAGTACTGAACCTTACAATGACATTATGTAGCATGATTGCTCATTCCCTATTCTTGCCTGAAAAGGCTCTCATTCCTAAATTAAGTGGAAAAGTTAATCATGTTGTCCATTCACTTTTTTTTCTCCTCAGTCCTCAGAATCTCTGCTGGGACCTGTAATCCTAGTGCTGGAAGTGCTGGATATTGGCTCAGGAGGACTAGAAAGGCACATACTAGCCATTACCCACCTGGAAATATAGAGATATACTTCTGAAAGAGTTAAGAACACAAGGTGAGCTGCAGGCGATTATCTAAAAGTGATTTCTAAATGTCAGAAACCATTTTTTTTCAAGAAGACTCCCCCCAGCTATTCTCTAATAGCCTGTCAGACCATATCACAGATAACACTGGGAAAGAAACTTCCAAGTACTTTCCTACCTATGACAGCTTCTAACCAAACCAGGAATGACAGGAGTCAAACTCTGATGTTCTCTGTGGCCCTGAAGAAAACCATCAGTATGACACCTTCTCAAGAGGGTCTTAGATAATGTATTTCATTACAAATATTTTTAATCCATACTACATGCCTCTATTTGTGGTGGAGAAACTTTAATACACCATGGGGTTCATCTTTCTGCTAGGATGGCAGAAATGGAATATAAAGCAAACACTGTAAAGCAAGAAAGGCTTTATGTCCGTGTTATGTGCCACAGCGTTCTTCAGCAAAAAGGTATGAATCAAGAAGGAGAACATTAAAGAAAACAAAAGAACACAAGCACAAGGCCTTCAGTTGGACTGTATCCTCAGCTTTTTAGAGGTTTCTCTGCTGACTGTTACGGACTGCTACCGCTGGCAGCATTTAAGCTGTTAAGATTTCCTACAGGCACTGACCTTGGCATGCAGCTCTAGAAGAGACAGGCTTAAGGAGGAAGTGCCCTAACGAAGACAGTGTTGCTCAGTGAGAGGAGAAATCAGATGTCTCACGGTGACCCTGTAAAGAAAGGCTAAAGGTGTCACTGCATGAGCCAAACAAACGGAGAAACTACGTCATTCTTCAGGCAAACACTGGGTCTTTGTGGTAAAGACATGCTAATGTCCAAGGTCGCAGAGCGTGTTGTTGCTGAGGGTATGATGTTTGCCTAACAGTCCCTACGCTGTACTTCCCTCCAGGAGTACTGACCTGCAGTAGGGGGGGGGGGGGGAGGATCAAGTCTATTTACCTGGATTTGGTGAACAGCTGTAGTGTGATTTCATATACTGGAATGCTGATATGCCGTTTATAGAGCATTAGCATTTTACACAGAAAAATTTTGCTAAGAAACGGAGAAGTTTGTATGTCATTGTAATATGGGTAGGTGTTTCAATGGGATTTTGGTGGAAAATTTGGCTCGCACTTGTGCACCTCAATGTGGGCATATTTCTTCTGATAACCATCATTCTCACACATGAACTGCATTATAGGAAATCAGAACTTGCAATTTCATTAACCCTGATACCGTAGCATCACATTTTACCTTTCCATATGTAATTGGAAAAGGAAAATATGTTTCTGTGCTAAATTTTCAAAGTGAGGAAAATCAGTGTAACACTTAGGAAGCCACTGAAATGATAGTAACTCATGTCATGTAGGGATCTGTTGCATGGTTTCTGCATTTTGTTGTGTACTCTTCCTGCACTGTGTAGTTTCCTAAGTATAAGCTTTCAGAAGTTCTAACCCTAAACAGAAAGCTATGCTCAAGATCCCTGTAAACAATTTCCATGGTTCCTTTTGTAGTTCTTTTCAGTCTGTTTTAGAAAGAGGAGGAATAATTGGAAATAACTGGAAAACGTCGCAGTTTCACTTCATCATGAATGGCCTTATATACACAGGGGAGGGGAAAAGGGAGGAACACCAGGCGCGAGAGTAGGTCCCATTGGTTGTGTGTGGTTGTGGTCTGACAGCCAATGACCGACCTCCAGCAATGACACCTCCCCAGTCAGCCTGGGGAGGAGGGAGAATGGAGGAGTGGAGGGAAAAAAAAATACCAAAAAAAAAAAAAACCTGTCAAGAATTTTATAAAAGTTAGTGATTAGAAGGACCGGGTCTCTTTGCCTGCAACCACCTCACCAGAAGCTTGTAGCAGCAGAGGCACTGTCCACAAACAAGTAAGTATAATCATTTTATTTCTAAACTGTAAAAGTGGTACGTATATCAGCAGCTGAGACACAATGTGTTTATCTAAAGTGGACTTGGGGAGTTGTTTTTGGTTTTGTTTTTATTTTTTTGTTCCAGGAACAGCTTGCAAGAAATAAGCACTCAGCCATTCTGCAGGGATCTTCCAATATGTGACCCATTTGCTGCTAACACTGGCTTTCTAACTTAGCTTAGGCACTCAGAACTCCTGGAGTAAGTGAATCCTTAGTCTAAGGGGACTAGAGCAATAACATACCTGCATTGCTTTCTACTGATTTGTTTTGTATGTGTTTGTTTATGCTTGTGGAGTACATAAATTTATGTTTTGCAAGGAGAAGAGAGAATGACTGGAGAATGCAGCTGGTCCTGACAAACACCAATGCTGGCAGAAGTGTAATTATGTATGTTCGTTGTGCAGATTCTTCTGAAGTATTAGTACAGTAGCGTGGATAAGATTCTTCATCAGGGGGATGTATGGTAGTCTGCAGTGCAGAAAACTAAAAACTGCTCTTGCATTAGGCTGTAACCTTTCAAGTTGTGAACAGCCAGCTTCAGGAAATTGCTCAACAAACCCAAATCCTCACCGTGTCTATGATCCTCCATCACTTTCTCAACTATCCCATGTGCCTCACACCCAAAACTATTTGGCCCACCTGAAACCCTCACCACCGCTTCSCCCAGCCTCCCCTGCTGGCATTATAAGACTTGAATTCTCATGCAAGTCTGATAGCATTTTTTTACCTTCTCTGAGAAGAGCCCAGCCCTGAGAGAGAAGCAGCTTCACCCTAATGACCACACTTAGTTCCAAGAAACCTGTTTCTTGCCACCTCAGCCATCTCTAGCCATCATGAGCACTCCAGGAGTGCTCTGCATGGACTGCAGAGGCCAAGTCCCTGAGTACATAACCTCCTTTCATACTTGCTAGGGAGATTAAATGGGGGTACATTTGCTCAGGGCTTGAGTATAGCTCTGAGGCGAACATGGGAATCAGGACAGGGAATGCAGGTCTCACATACTCCCATCCACTTGAGTTAGGGTGTTGAAGCAAGGTCCCTAGACAGAGCATGACGATGGAAAAAACCCTTGTTCTCACCCTCGTAAGAGACAGCAAAAACCAACCAGGCAATTTACCATCATATATGCCCCAAAGGACCTGTCAAGATGGTGAAATTAGCATGTCAATCAAAAACATCTGCTTTTTCTAGGTGACAGAAGTCTGAATATCTATTTTTGTTCCATACCCTTGACTCACTTTTTAGAACTCAGAAATGAAACATTTTGCTATACTGAAACCTTCACTCCCACTGCAAAGATGAAGTGAGAAACATCCTATTCTTCCCTCATACTACAGCTCCTTCATACATACACAACGCACCGCTCCCACTTCAACTCCCTAAAGCAAGTACTCACACAGAGTGACAGCGTAATTCAGGCTGAAGAGGACATTAGGAGGTCAGTAGTCCAACCTTCTGCTCAAAGCAGGGTTAGACACAAGGTCAAACCAGGCTGCTCATGGCTTTATTCAGGTGGGTCTTGACAACCTCCAAGGATGGAGACACCGTGGCCTCTCTCTCAACCTGCTCCACTGCTTGGCTGTCCCAATAGTGAAAAAAAATTGTTCATATCCAGTCTGAATCTCTCTAGTTTCAGCTTATGCCTATTGTCTCTCACTCTCCCATCACATGCCACTGTGAAGAGCCCGGCTCTGCCTTCTTGATCACCATTCTGTGGGTATTGGGGGTGGCTGAGAGGTGCCCCCAAAACCATCTCTGCTTGAGGCTGAACTAGACCCAGTCCTGCAGCCTTCTCATAGAGCAAGTGCTTCAGCCCCCGACCTTCTCAGTGGCRTCTGCTGAACTCACTCCAGTTTGTCAGTATCTTTCCTATACTGCAGGGGCCCAACACTGGATGCAGTGCCCAGATGTGACCTAAAGAGTGCTGAGCAAAGGGGCATAATCCCTGTCCTCCCCTGGCTCTCTGGGCCAGAACCCTGCTCACACAGGATGCTGCTGGCCCTTGTTGCTGGCCCCTGTTCAGCTTGCTGCTTGACAGGGCCGTGGGCCTTCTCCAAAGAGCTGTTTCCCCATCCAACTAGCCCTGGTGGGATCACTGCTAGGGCTCTGCCCCCCAGGCAATGGCTGGGCATTTGTCCTGGCTGAACTTCATGGTGCTCCTGTTGGTCCCTTCCCACCACCAGTCCAGGCTCCCCTGGATGGCTGCCCAGCAATCAAGTATATCAACTAGACCTGCCAGCTTGGTGTCATCTGCAGGCTAGATAAGAATGCGCTCCGTCAGCAGGACGGGGCCAGGCTTGCCCAGACATTCATACCTATCAGTTTGCCCAATGTCCAAGTAACCAGAGTTACTTAGAAATAGCTTTTTAATGGAGCTCCATAGAGAAGTGAGGCCCATAAACAGATTTATCCACTGTAATTAGAATATAAGGTGCATAACTCATTATGTGTCTATCTCTCCTAAGCATACAAGTGTAAGTGAGGAGTAAATACAGTCAGGTTAACACTGTGCCTACATGTGATGGGCTAAATTTTTTAATACTTTTCATTCTCCCTATCAACTGTATTTATCTATTTATATATGCAACTTTTCCTTCTTCAAATCTGCTCTTTGGAAGCAGAATCTCTTGTCTGCACAGTGCAACGACATGCACATGTGGTTTATATTGCTAACTGTCAGATATGTTGTTGAAGGGCTGTCTTTACTAGTAACTGAACAGGAAAAGCTACACGCATGGGATACAAACCGTATTTTGAGAGTTTGGTCCTGCACTTTTAGAACCAATTTTATAAAAGAAGACAATGAAGAGACCCAGGAGAAAAACTTACAGATTCTAATCCAATCTTTCCCCTCTGCAAACCAGGACTCAGATGAGATTTTCTGTAAGATTAGAAGATGCCAGTCACTTGAGGTGGTTGGAAAGAAAATACGCCAATGTTTCTAAGATGACCTGAAGTGGAATGTAACAGTTTGTTCCTTCTGCTGTTCATCTCGCCTCTCCCCTTTGGTTCTCACTATTAATATTAACAGGATGCAGTGCTTGTGCTGATATCCATGAAGATATTTCCCCTGCAGTCCTCCATTATGGTATCTGAGAAAAACTTAAGACCTCAGCAGTACAATATTTACTCTTACAACTGTGCTGTACCCTTTCCCCCCACCCTCACCTCCTGCTGGTGACAGGCTGGGGGCTGAACAAAGAACTTTGTTTGCTTAAGGAGCTGCTGAAGCCTGACACACACTCAAGGTAGCCATAAAGCTGGGGTTTTTGTGCATTCTGTGCAGTTTATTCTTTTGTTTTTTCCCACTTTTTAAAAATGTTATGTAAGCAGTTACCACAAAGAGAATACATTGTATTCATACAATGTCAAATCAATGTGAAATCACACAAGCTTGTGACACTATGATACTACCCCACAGCCTAAAATGGGTAAATAAAAATAAAACTTCTTGAAAAACTTTAGTGGTGGGACAACTCTTAGATACTGTTACTGAGAACACAGTTCCTTCGAGCTTTTTCCTGCCTGGAAAAGTTGTCAAATTAAACAAATAAAGCAGAATAATAAGGCAAACAGGCTTCATTCTTGGAAAAATGAAATGAGCTGTGCAGATTTGGCACCCTGGGTACAACCACTTTTCCTCAGGACCTATAAGGTGACATATCCAGCTCTTTAAGGGGGGACATTAATGTTTCTGTGGATGTGGTGGGAGCTTACTCTTTACAAGGCAGCTGTATGAAATGTGACTGAAGTGTAACACCTCCACTTCCCTTTAAAGGCTGAGAGCAATACCTTACAGCAGACACCCTTTCTGACAGAGATTATGCTCCTCATGAAAGAATCACAGAAAAATAAAGTCCTAAATCAAGAGTCCTTGAACATTCTGAACCTTAGAGTTATCAGTAGCTTTACAACTGCTCTTTTGCACTCATTTCTTCACCATTTCAGTTAGAAACACTGCATTTTATTCGTCCTTGTAGCTCAGCAAGGTAACTGCAAACCACTCACCGTGGTTTACAGATCATTTTGGGGAGCCTTTTGGCAAATCTCCACCTACTCCTTCACACTCAACGAGATACTTGCATGGAAACTGGAACTAATCTGCTGTCTTCCAGTTCATCATTGTGGAACTACACTGTATTGCTTCAGTCTCTCAGAGTACTCACTTGGACCAGCATTATCCACTGAAAACTCATATTGCCATATTTTTGCAATTTGCTTTACAGGCTGGTTTTGAGTTATAACTGTCTTTTTGTTATGTTTATGCAAATACTGGAAACAAGCAAAATATAACAGACATTAGTCTCATTGCTTATTGCATTGCTGGAGACAAAGTATATCCATAATAACGTAACTAGAGTGACTGATGATCTTGTAATTCAGCTAGCTGGATTAAAGATTATCTGGATACACCTACTTGTGCTGTAGCATACCTCCAAACTGCAACTCTGAAATCCTATTACTGATTTAGCAATTCATTAGCTTTGACCTTGGACAAGATCATATTCTTTCTACATCAGAACTTTCCAGTCTTTTCCACAGAGACTGTGAACTACTGAAGTAATTCCTCATCATTTATTTATTTAACAGTGCTATGGTTTTAACTGAAGTGCTTATGACACAAACTACTATTCAGTAATAATAACAAGCTAGTTTTGACTGAAGTGCTTCTAACACAAACTGTTATAGTAATCATAATAACAAACCAGCTTCCTATTTCTAAGAGACATATCAGACACACAAAGCAGGTGAGGGATGGGGGGGTTACAGGTGAACTTAATTAGCTATGCAGCATAAACCATAGCTCTTCGAGTTCTTTTAGCTGGGCTGAACAGGGTAAGAGCTGGGAGTGATGGAGTTGTGGTCACCACTGTAGAAAGATGCTTCCCAGAGCTCTGGCCACAGAGAGAGGAGTTCAGCAAAGCCTGCTTATGCAGGACCAGAGCAAGGTATTTCAGCACTTGGAAAAGGACGGAACCCTCCCTCATTTGATGCAGTTTTCATCAAGCATGCCTTCAAATTCCCTCTAAACCTAGAATAACTCACCATTGATAAGTTGCATAGGACGAATTTTAGTCTCAAACAACTCACAAAAACGTAAAGCAGATACCTGGATGCTGCATCTGACTGGTCTGTACCGGTAGACAACACCATTTGAATCTTGCACAATAACATTACCAATACCAAAGTACCTTCAACTATAAATCAGAGACACGGATTTATAACTGTCAACAGTACTGTGTTGGCATTGTTGCCAGAAAATTTTGGCACCATTTGGTATGGTGCACAGAACTCTGTTACTCTATTATGAGTAGCAGCCAGATCCTGATCCTTTCTCCCCATGACAGCCTTCAGCAGGGAGGGCAAGACAAGGATTCCCTGGCAACGTAATATCTGTGTGCAGGGAAAGAGGATGGAGGACTTGGCTGCATACATGGTTTTATGGGAGACATATTTCCTGGCCATCTCTGGCACATGGTGAAATGGGAAATGACGTGTTCTCATTCCCCTCTAAGGCTGACTTTGAGAATAGAAAATGCCGATGTTACCCAGAGGCCTGCTCCTCTGGAGGAAAACTTGTTATTGGAGATCTTTTGTGTTGTTTTTAATACTTCATGTCATGGATTTACCTGCTGATAAAAACATGGGTGTTCCTTTAGCTATAGCATATGATAAACAGAGGGAAGAGAGTCTTTATGTCTCAGGCTCACAGGCTTATACACATAGGGAAGTAACTTGGACTATTCAGATGATCTGAGAAACCGTAATTTAATGCCACATAATCAAAACTTTAATGAGATCAAGCATTTTGTCATAACAAGACAGAACCTGGATTTCAGGTGCTGGGTATCTGCAGCTGGTAAGCCTCTGCCACAGCTGAAAAGATAGAAGTGGGTGGTGAATTCTTCTAAATCCCCAGGTCTTACATAGAGTGAGCAATATGCTACAGTTCTGAAAGCAGCCATGGGGAGGAGAGAATTGCAAAGCAAAGCAGGAGGGTGGGGATGGAAAGGCAAATAGACAAATACTGCCAACACAGGCCAGGGCATGAGAGAGGGGCATTGTTAGGAAATATGTAAAGGCAAGCAATGTGATAATTGGCATTTTTCTGATTGCTACCAAAAAGTCGTAAGTGCTTTGCAAACAAGTTTGCAGAGTCTGCAATTACCATACTTGTTAGCTTGGTACACATTTTCATAACAGACTGGCCTTCCTTTGTCAGGAAGGTCTCTGAGCAAATCCATGTAAAATGCAGAGTCTTTCCCACTTTGGTTCTGGAAGGATGTGTTAGGATGTGACTCCTATATTTCACTCTTCTAGTTTTGCCAGACACACCAAGCCAAGAAGAACTTGAATGGATTTCTGGGCATGTGCCTATGATAACATGGACCAGCAAGCACCGAGAGCCCTCCAGTAGAAATACCCAAGTGGTGTCTCTGGTTCACAGTTTGTGTTTACAGTCTCCCTCAGCTTGTAACAGTAATTCTCTTCCACAGATAAGTCAACATGAGCCACCAATTCCCAGCGCTGTCTCCAGAGCAGAAGAAAGCTCTTTCAGACATTGCTCAGCGGATTGTGGCTTCAGGAAAGGGGATCTTAGCTGCAGATGAATCAGTGGGTGAGTTTTGAATATCAATCAGTTAGTACCCAAGACTTTTTCTCTTAAGTTTGCTTCATCTTTGAAATCAGTGGAGTAAATTAAAAACACTTAAAAACTGTTGACTGAGCAGGAACAACTCAGCCAGGCACGGCTGCATCTACAGCAACAAAAGCTGACAAACTATGGGTTGAGAAAGGAAGCTCTGAACTGAAGTCCCAGTTCATTACTACCTACTGGGACCAGGAGGCCAAGGCCAATACCTCTCTGTCTGACCTTTGTCCACCTCATCAGGTACCATGGGGAACAGGCTGCAGAAGATCAATGTGGAGAACACAGAGGAGAATCGCCGGGCTTTTCGAGAGATCCTCTTCTCTTCAGATGCCTCCATCAACCAGAACATTGGGGGAGTGATCCTCTTCCATGAGACCCTCTATCAGAAAGACAGCAGTGGAAAGCCATTTCCAGCTCTCATCAAAGAAAAAGGCATTGTGGTGGGAATAAAGGTATCTGTACATGTCTGGCTGGCAGCATATTCCAAACCCCGTTTCCAGTGAAAATTATATATGGGGCTACACTCTCTCCTGCCAAACACTTTTTTGTCTTTTTTGTGCTTGGTTTTAAAATCACTAGAGGATCTCTGCCACCGTTCTCTGCATTGCTTTTGTACAACTAACCAGGGGCACATTTGCATTTGATGCAGGAACTTTTCATCTACCAACTGCCATCTACTCACCATTCACTGCAATTAAATYCCTCCATGCAGTAACATAAATCCAGTCCTTTCCACATCTGACAGAGCTCTCGAGCCATACCCTGCAGCCATCCACACATTGCCCCTTCCTCTTACCCAGTTCACTCCTTTTCTTCCCCTTTGCTCCAACATTTCCCTCCTTTGCACCCTTAGTGTGTTCAGCCCCATACTTTACTCACAGTCAGCCTGCAAAGACAGACTAGCCACGGGTAAGACGATAAGGATGAGACTAATCTCCATCTCTGTTTTTCTGCTCTCCACAGCTGGATAAAGGCACAGCACCCCTAGCAGGAACAAATGGAGAAACCACCATCCAAGGTAAGGAGACATCTAAGGAGCCTAAGCTRTGACTGGTGCAGCAAAAGCCACGGGGTGACTCACCTGAGTTGCAGCCCTGGCTGGTGTCATGGTACTTTTCAGAGCTATGTCCTGAAGAACTGCTCTCAGTGAAGCACTGTTCTTTTATTTGCAGGGCTGGATGGACTGGCTGAGCGCTGTGCCCAGTACAAGAAAGATGGTGCTGACTTTGCCAAGTGGCGTGCAGTGCTGAAGATCAGCAGTACAACGCCCTCTCAACTCGCCATCCAAGAGAATGCCAACACACTGGCACGCTATGCCAGCATCTGCCAGCAGGTATCTACCCTCCAGCAACCTTTCCTGAGATGCTGTTGCTCCTTCTCACCGTTCCCTGTGATAATATGCTAGGTAACTTGAAAGGCGGATCTCTGSAAGAGTTTTGGGAAAGATGAGGAAAACGGGCAGCACGGCAGCAAGGAATACCAACAAAGTCAGGGTAGACCACAAGCACAGTTTTTCTTCCACAGTCCCGAAAACTTCCCTGTTTTTCTTTTTTTAGCATGGCTTGGTGCCCATTGTGGAGCCAGAAATCTTGCCTGATGGAGACCATGATCTCCAGCGCTGTCAGTATGTCACAGAAAAGGTAAGAGATTCCTGCCCCTCTCCTCCCCTTCACAAATCAGTAGCTAATCTTATGCAGAGTGTGTGTTCACAGATCTCAAAGAGTTTTGACCAAAAAGATACTTCATAACTGCATTAAAAAATGAGTTGCTCATGGTCAAATAATGAGTTAAGAGCAAATGTGAGAGTAGAATCCATGCGTTTGGATTTCCACTCAAACTGCCAATTTAAACATTCTCAATCTCAAAAAGATGGATTGGGAGCAAAACCACTTACCCCTCTTTCAGTACCTCAGTTTGCAGGGACAAATCCAGTAAATAGGAAGAGTGGTATCTCAAAAGCAGTGGTGTTTCCAGAGCTGCAACCCCTGTGATAAATTTCATGAGAAAGCAAATTTCTATTTGATCTTCTCACACTCCCAAGGAATAAACTGTTTTTCCACTGGAGGTTGAGGTGAAGATTTGAGCAGAGGTCTGTATTCAGTCCTTCTGTTTTCAGGTTCTGGCTGCTGTCTACAAGGCCCTGAATGATCATCATGTGTACCTGGAAGGGACACTGCTGAAACCCAACATGGTGACGGCTGGGCATTCCTGCCCCAAGAAGTACACCCCTCAGGATGTAGCCGTGGCAACTGTCACTACTCTTCTCCGCACCGTTCCTGCTGCCGTTCCCGGTGATTCCCGATTCATTCCTATGTATCCATTCACACTGTCACTCTTGCTAGCCTTGATCCTACATCTGACACGCTCGGCCCTCTGCCCCATAAAGGTCAGAGATTGAGGTGGCTCGAGCACTCTGTTTCTAAGCCTCGAAACCTCTTTCTTGCAGGAATCTGCTTCCTGTCTGGAGGTCAGAGTGAAGAGGAGGCTTCTGTCAACCTGAATGCCATGAATCAGTCCCCTCTGCCTAAGCCTTGGAAACTGACCTTTTCATACGGGAGAGCCCTGCAAGCCTCTGCCCTGGCAGCATGGGTGGGCAAAAGCGAGAACAAGAAGGCTGCACAGGAGGCCTTCCGCAAGCGGGCACAGGTACGAGGCTTCCCCCCCAGCACAGAGAGGAGCTGCTCACCATGGAGGGAGGAGACATGTTGTCACCTTCCTAAAGCTCCTCTTTTTCCCGCCCCTCGTGGTGCTTCATGTTCACCGGGGATGTTAGTTTGTTTCTGCCTTGCTTGGTTACTCCTGCTGTCTTCCTACTTCTGTCATTCTTACTCCAATCTAACTGGTTTCCCCTCCTTTTTGTTTATTTTTCAGATTAACAGTTTGGCTTGCAGAGGACAGTATGTCATGTCTGGGAAGACTGACACAGCTGCCATGCAGTCACTTTTCACTGCCAGCTACACCTACTGAAAGTGCAGGAACCTTCCTTCGTCCTGTCCCTCTTCACAAGGTGGAGGATGTTCAGAAATGAAAGAAAAACAAAGAAATCTAATTTCCCTTACCCTAAACAAAACTGGAGATAAAATGGATTAGCTTCCTCTCCACCCTTCACTCCTGTAATTTACCGAGGGAATATTCTTGTTTCATCTGCCCATTTCAAGGAAAAGGAATTCTTTCCATACAACAAACAACAGCTGCCAATGAATCACGAACCCCCTCTCCCTCTGGTTTAAACTTAGTCCCCAGAACAGTAGGCAGATTAAGCAGTTCCCTAAGCAATTCAAATACATACCCTTGCCCATTACCACATTTTGCAGCCAAAATCCTAAATTACAAAACCTGACTGTGTCTTCAATCATGGGAATAAAACAGTAATTGAAAACTAATCTCTATCTCATAATTCTTTATTCTGTATAAACTTTACAGTCTCTTTCACACATCTGTGGTTTTCAGCAGCCTATGCAAAGATTAAGTCGCAAAGCATTACTACTGGTGAGCTTGGGAAACCCCGAGCAGATCAAAGGGAAATAATCCAATAGTGATACAGCTGGGGACATTAATCCTGCTGACTGAAGTCTGACAGACACTGAGAAAACTTGAGATGTATATGGTGAGCAGTGCACTGGACTCAGGCCAAAGATAAATAACACTACCTTCAGAAGCTTCTCCTGTCTCTGGAGAATCATGGGTGGTGTGATGAGGCTGCTATATACTGAGTTAGGGTTGCACAGGTTGAGTTAGTGCTGTGCAAAGACTATTTTTCTAAAGTGCTTTCACAGTGGCGTTTTCACAGTAATGAACATAAAACATGCAGGGAGGCATCTTGGCCCACAGTTTGACCTTTGGTGTGTTGCTATGTACCCGTTAGAGATGTAAGCTTTGTTAGCTAAAGCACAATTAGACAGTTGTTATGAAAAAAAGACGTAAATGGCAGAAATAGCACACCTAAGGTTATACAAGAACATTAGCCCAGCAACATGCTATACCATCAACTAGCGACACCTTGGAGCAGCCCACCAACTAGCAAAGACCACGCAGCCCAGGTGGGGTATGACACCCCTCCTCTGCCCTCAGGGCCACCTGAGACCAGGCCTGCACAGCGGGAGGCACGCCGCTCTGCAGGCTGCTCCTGCCAACATGGGAAGGGAAAACAGGGAAAATCACTGCCCTGTAACCTCCTCGTGTTCTGTGCATTAGTAACCACTCTTTCACACAGGCAATAAATAGCCAAACTCCTTCACGTGGATCCAATCATTGCGTAATTAATGCATGCATTTAGTCTGTCCTGACCTCAACCGTGAACAAGAGCAACTGACCTGCCAAAAAACAGTCCAGACGCCAATACCGGAGTCTGGAACAACACCTCTTTTCTGGTTTAGTTGTGGTCCTGTAGGTCTCCACGCACCTGACATCAAATAAACCTCTGCTCCTGATGAGAGGTATCCTACCGATCTACATAGATCGCTTCTTGTAAAACTGAGAGTGGAAAAAATATTCCGCCAAACTGGCAAAAGAAACCCTCTCACACTTTATAAAACTAAAGCTGTGTCTTTGCTAAATAATTCCTGCTCCTTTGCTGGATGTCTGTCGCACATGCTGTGCCGGATGCAGCTCGCCGTCTCTGCCCAGGCTCCTTATGTTTCTCTTTGACAGAGGTGTTTGTGACGGGAGCAAGTAGATGCCTGCTGAATGTACTACCATGAATCAAAGCAAGGTTGTGTACAGATGAAACATTATTTCTCACTTTTAAAAATGAACACCCTTTTAAAAAATAGGAAAAGTGATACTCTCATGTAATTGTGTGTCCGGATCAGAAATGTGGCCGACAGAACAAACTCCCTGTGAAAACGGCCTGGCTGACAGCAGCRGCAACCGTCACACCCCAAAGACGGGATGAAAACCTCCAGAGACAGCTGCCAAGAGTCTTTTACTGCAAAAATACACAGCGATCGCTAAAGTCGCAGCGGGTGGCGACATATGTCCCTACCATATGTTGTTTTAGTCCCACACACTCTGTCGCCAAACCTCCTTCCCACGCCTGAGGGCACGGCCTCTGCCGTACCGGCCCCGCGGGGTGCGTGGGACAGGTGAGGCGACGGCCGCCCCGCCCCGGACTAAGGGGACGGCGGCGGCGGGAGGGTGCGATTCGGCGGCGGCCGTTAACGGCCGGCGCGCCCTCAGCCATGCGCGCGGCGGGACTACAGTTCCCGTGAGGCAGTGCGGGGCGGGACGGAACACGTCACTCCCCCGCTGGCGGCCGGGAGGAGGCTGGGCGCCCCGTGAGGATGGCGGTGGTTGCCGCGTTGCGGGTGGCGGGCCGGCGGCTGGGCCTCGGCGCTCCGGCGCGCGGGGCGTTTTGGGGCGGYCTGAGGTAACGGCGGGGCAGGCGGGGGGAGATCTCCCGGCTGCTGCCCTGTGTTTTGGGGAGTGGCTCCCGGGGGCGGGCAGGCGCTGGCGGCTGTCGACCCCTGGCCCCGTCGCCTCCCCGTGCGGGGCCTGCGACCAGCCGGGGGGGCTGAGCAGCCCTCGCGGTGTCGCCGTGGCCCCCGCGGGGCACCGGCTGGTCATTCAGACCTGCCGTCCTCAGCGCTCCGTTTTCCTGCACGAGTCGAGAGCGTGTGGGGCCGCAGGCCTCGGGCGTGCTGCCCTCGTCGCGTCCCTGCGAGTGCGCTGCGAGCGGGCGGGTGTGACGGTGCAGAGTTATGTTTTTTAATGCTCTTAACCTGCTTTGGTAGGGGAACTTGCGAGGTGTGGAAAAAAGAGATGTTTCTGGGCAGTACTACAATGGGAATGAAAAATGGTCATTTCTGTATAACTTTTTAGGTGAAACCATGCTTGTGTTATTGACTAGATTGTGGCATATGAGCAAGTCAAATAACTTGGGGTAGGCTTCAATTTTGTAGTTAAAACTAGTGATCTTTTTTTTTTTTATCTGTGGGCACTAGCTTTTTCTACAGTAGTGGTTATTTTCTGTTATCCCTGTTTTCACAGCAGATTAGAAAATGGAGCTGTAACTCCATTAAGGTAACTTGTCATTAATCTGGTTAAAATTCTGTTTACACTCAGACCAATAAAATAAGCTAGGCAGGTGATCGCTATGTAGAGACAACCTATGTGGCAAGCAGCATTTGGGGGAAAGCCAAAGGTCTAGCCTATGCAGTTTTATTCTTGCGTGCATAACCAACCTGCTGTGTCACGGGATATATAAACTCTACAAGCTAGGTTGAGTGTGATATTGAAAGACGACGAATAGAAATGTGCTCTGACTCAGTCATGAGTAGCCCAGAGACTGAAAATACTTCTGTCTGGTGTCAGCAGGAAGGAAGAAAAAGAAGTAGAAGCAGACAAAATAATTCATCAAGAGAAAAGTGAACCCAGCCTGATCTGCCCCCCACCACGCAGCAGAAAATATCTTCCTCCGGAGGATATACAGAGCTGCCTTGAGTCTCACATCAAGGAGATTTTTGGACCCTCACTTCCTGRTAATTGGCAGCAGACACCTCTCAAAGAAAACAGGTTGAAGTATCGCCTCCTGGCTCAGCTGGCAGCAGAACTTGGTCATGCTGTCCCCAATTCACAGCTCCACCTGATGCGCAGTGCTGAGGATGTCTTGAATTTCTATAGCACTCCTGTGAAGGATGCGTCCAAGTTTGATGAACTGTGCGCTGCAGAGCTACCTCCAAACCTGAAGATTACCTGGGAGCGCTGAGTTGCACCACGAAGCATCGCTTTGCTTTGCTTGTGTTCCTAAGGCAGGACTGCAGACAGAAGCAGAGCCCTTTCATTGTGGTAACAACTGAATAGATGAGTATCACTAATAAAAGTTCATTTAGTTGTCCTCAGGTTTCATTGTTTCTGTTTTATTATATACGGAAAAAAGAGCAGTTGTTCTCCCTGTGAAGCAGTGACGCAGTGTGGTCAGTAATGGTACTAATGTATGCTTTCTGGCCTTTACCGTGCTGCCCAACAGTTACACGGTCCAGTGGGGATAAACAGGGGGGACCAACTCCCCAGTTTCTTCCCTGCACCTCGTAAACTTCTTGTCTTCTGTGTAATGGGCTCTTGCAAGTGCAGTTTGGCTATGTCAGGAGCTCTGTTTAACACGGCCACCAAGACTAGCTGGGCCGGCAAACTCTTGGGGAAGGAGGGGGGAGGTAAGCCAGCATCTTTTTTTTTTTTTTTTTTTTCCTTTTTTTCCTTGAGATTGAAAAGAAGACCCTGTCAGCAATAATGTTGCTAAAAGCCATCACAGGTGCCATCTTAAATAAAACCACTTGTTCTACTCAAAATTGCTATGTGAAGATAGTGCCAAGTGGAATTCTGAAATCTCTTGCTCAGTAATGGTGAACTCTCCAACAGCCCTATAAAAACAGCTGCCATGAAGGCAGCTTGTAGAATTCCTCCGTGTCTGTTGAAGGATCCCATTTTTATAAGTTCTGTGGATCCTTCGAATAGCTTTTTCTTATATGTTAGGCTTTATGTAGCTATAGAAAGACATGTAATACCTCTATGTTAATTTTTCTTCTTCTGTAACTGATGATGTAAGTTTGCTTTTAATCAGAGGAGGCAAGCAGTGAAGTCGGGCAGACAAGAAAATAAAAAATGTACAGCAGTCTGAGAAAAGCCTGGTACTTTGGGGGTGTTTTCTACAAAACAGCTTGTTTACATTGAGGTTAGATTCTCTATGTGTGATATTTCTGGGAATGATCCAGAAATACCCTGGTTATATCACTCGCTCTCCTGAACCCTTGCTCCCCTGGTTTCTTTTAGCATACAAATACCTGAAGCACGCTTGCTGCTTTTGTGTGTTACAGTTTCTTTATTCAGCAAACTTCTCAAGCGCTGCTTTCTTCTCATTGCTCTGAAGAAATTCAAGAAATCTGTTCTCTTCTCCTTTTGAGTCCTGGGGAATTACAGAATAGCCTAAGTGTACTACTATGTGTTCCATTGTGGGGTGGACATGAGGGAACTGTGGATGTTTCCSTGGTCGCTGTGGAAGGCTGGCTGTTCAGAAGTCCCTGTAGCTCATGGAAAAACAGTGTGATAAATAGCTAAATATGTGTCATCTTGCCTGCTTCAGGGGCTGTTTGGGAGCAATGAATTGGAAGTATTTTTTTTCATGAAATTATGTCTTCTTTCCATCAAAGGAGAGATACTTAGACCTCCTTGTTTCCTCTTACTTGGTACTCATTACCTAAAAAAACACTTTCAGTGGTAGTTGCACTTTCTGCTCATCCCCCCCTTCTGTGTCTCTCCCAGTATGTAACTTTCATAGCTCATGTGATGTGATCAGAAGAGAGTGAAAAACAGAAGACTGAAAAATAGGAGGATAGGCAAGAAAAGAGCATGATGACAGCCTTGTCTCGTGTTCTACTGTGTCTGAGTTAAGTCAAATTGAGATTTCCCTGATCTCGGATACTTCAGTCCCTTTGGGTGCAAACCTCACACTTCAGTCAGCACACCTGTGGAAGAAGCTGCAGGGGCTAATGTACAAGGGAAGATCAGACATAGGTGTTTGAGATGGAAAACATTTAACTGCTTGAAGCAAGCTGAGAAAGCAGAAGTCTGAAATGAGATCAAAGTCTTGCATAGAACACCTGTGCCATGGAAGGGCTAAGACTTTTAGGTGCTTAAGCACTTTTTTTTATCCTTGGGCTTTCAAAAGTACCTAACTTCCGTTGAATTCAATTATAAATAAATAAATAAATAAAAGCCCCGTGCATGCATGTGCAGGAGGGCTGACCTTCATTTGTTTTAGGCAGAGCCAGTAGAGAAGATCAAAAGAAAGTATAAAGAAGCCAGGTTAGGAGGGTATTTCTTAACAGAGAGACTGGATGCCAGACTGGGTGGACTGGTGTCTCCATGAATGAAAGAAAGCTGTGGTGTCCTATGAAGAGGCTCCTGCATGTGTACAACCGGCTGAGGGAGGCTGTCCTACACCACCACGTCTGCCAGCCTGTGGCAGCATCAGCAGAGTCTGCCCATTCAAGTTTGGGGGAGGATGAACGTTTTATTTCTAATGCGGACCTCCGGTTTCGATGAGATGTGCCAATTTTCCCTCCATWCAGGTGCTTGATTAAGGCAGGGGCAGATGGTTTTCCTGATCCCAAGAGTCACGTTCCAGAGCGTTCACACAGCCAAGAGGCACAATCTGCACGCCGGGAGGAGCAAGAGCAACAGATCTGCGGGGGTACCCACTGTCCTGCCAGGTGGGAGTTAGCTGGGGGGGCAGAGAGAGGCCGCAGCCAAGCAGCGGGGTCAGACACTGCTGCCAGTCATATTACACAGACCAGGTTCATACCTGAAGTGCATGAAACTGCACACAGCCCAAGGGCCATACATCCATCTTGAGAGATGGTCCAACTCCATGATGAAAAGCTAGCCACTGCAACATGTTTACTTTACACAGTTGGTCATAAGACTGGACTACAGAAGCCACTGTTAGCTGCCTAAGCTCACTGAACACAGCACATAGAGAAAGATGTGCCTCAGAACAGGAACTAAAAAAAAAAATAAAATCCAAAGGCTACCTAAAGACTGATTTTTCACTGGTTCACAGATTCCAGGAGGTGGACACACATTGCTCCTGAAGGGAAAGGTACCTGGGGAAAGCAAATGTGCTGTTAGGTTTAGACTTATGTGCAGAGGGTTATCTGTCAACTGGAAAATGCTGAGGATACTATAAATATAAAATGGTAGCAAACACATAGAACTGGCCAAGAGGAAATGCAGTGAACATATGTGATACGTCTAGCTTCATCTGACCAGTCATCCAGAACTTAGGCACTTGCAAACACGCACACACACGGGTCTGCATCTACCTGCAGACCTCTCCTGGGTGTAGGCATCCCTATGTACCACGTCAGAAAAGAGAGCAGGGCTCGCTTCCTTATTTCAAAGTGGAGAGAGGTGCCTCTCACAGTGCTGTGCTATAACTGGAAGGATAAAGCAGTCCTTCAGGAAGTGGAAAATCAAGATTCAAATCATTCTTCAACCTGGAGGATGGGGAAGTCAAAACCACATCTTCCACCTTTAGAAAGACTGCCTGTGCCATCATGCTAGAGGATAAGCAGAGRGGGACAACATCACTACCAATTCTGTGGTAGCTGTTGACCAAGAACACAAGATTCATGCTGTGGTAACAGCACACTTGGGAGGAACACAACCCCAGGATCCACAGCTGTAAAAACTAGGCTACAGAACATAAAGTTTTTATCTCAGAATTCAACCCCCTGCTAACCCTTTGCAGTATGAGTGGACTTAGGCGCTGCTGASCATCTTCAATGGAGTATTCATTGCTGATAAGCTTTCCTAACATATCATTATTCTCCTAACACAGCAGAACAAGGACCGGTTCCACAGCCAAATGTATTCAGAAGAGATTTTCCCTGTGGAATTTGGATCAATGTTGTAGTGAGGGACCCAGAACACTATCGGTGGTTCTTCGTGGTCACAGAAAGCCTGCATGGCCCAAGTCTGATCCTTATATTCCTGACTGAAGCAGACATCAGTAGAGTCAGAAGAAAATACCAACCTGGAAGAAACACTGCAAGACCAGACACAAATAGACATCCCAAATTTTCTTTGTGTCACAGGCAGAGACCAGGCTACATGTTTTGTTTTTTTTGATAATTTTTTTTTGCATCTGTTTTGGAAAAAATATACAAAAAAAGCCAAGAAGAACCAACATGGAAATGTGAGGTAAACATTCCAGTAAAAGTACAGACAGAGGCTCCATTCTTTAAAGGAGACACACAGCAGTTATCACCATGCTAGAATAATGAGATGCAGGAAAATCCTAGAAACAGTGAAAAGTCATGTAATGAAGCCTTTGCCCCAGTTCTAGCCATTGTAAATGAGCTCTTTTTGTTCTTCCTCCTCAACCCCCACCCACACTTAATTGTCTTTTTTTTCCTTAGACAAAGTTCTTAAATTGCAAAATAGCAGTTTTGATATAAATTCTGTATGGCAGAATTTACAAAAATGCAGACTGTATCAGTTTTTGGTTTTGTTGTTTTTTTTTTTTTTTTTTTTGACTGGCCAAAGCCCCTCAGTGACAACTATACTGTTGGGGCAAAATTGGCTTCTTGGTTATGCCAATCTGAATGCCAAGTAATACCACTCCACCAGAGAAGTGGTGTCACTTTTCCTTTGCACCAGTGTTACTAGTTACCCCACAAACCTATGATGAAATTATGGAACACTTAAAGCGCAGCCTCAGCTCCACAGTGGTGGCTGTATATCCCCATAGTCAATTCCTGAAGCCAGGTTTCACTGGGAGCTTTAGCTGGGCCTCAGGGAGGAACGGAGATCTAGGGAGATGACATAGTCAGCTCACATGCTATCAGCTACTACTATAAATTTTCATGTCCAGCCTGTCTATACTGCAGACTGAGTACATTGTTTTAGTTATTCTTCAATAACTAGCACAATCACCCACACCAGAACAACCAGGCTTTGATTCAGTAAGATGCTTAAGGATATACTTCAAGTCTGCCAAGTAGTCTGGGAACTGGATGGCTAACTGAAGTCCATAATGCTAAGGAACGCTTAAGTAGCTCACTGAATCAAGGATGGATGTTTATTACTTGTTGATAGTATCATTTGGGTTAGATTCCTGATCACCATTATTTTAATCTCAGTTAAATATATGCAATTACTTCAGATCTATGCTGAGCTTACTCAGAATCTGACCCACTGGTAGAAGCACTTCTTATGGTAAGAAAAGGTAAAAGTGAATTATTTTTTTCAAGATATATAAATTCAAAAATGAAAAAAAAAATGTGTACAAATATCACATAACAACATCAACAATTCCATAGATTTAGTTCCTCAGTGCACACTTTAAACAAGAAAAGGGTTTTTTTGTTCTTTTTCCATTTTGCTTTTAAATTCTGGCATAATAATATTAAAGCTGACAAAAAATCAGGGCAAGCTACATCACTTCCTCATACAAAAAAAGTACAAAACATTAGCCTCTAACTAGACATAACATAATACTGGTCATCACAGTTAGACATTTAGTAACTGTGTGTCTTGGAGTATTGTACTGGAGGGTAATAAAAATAGCTTCTGTTGCCAATCTTCCACTTCAGGTTACTTCAGTCATAGAGGCAGAGTGATTCTGCAAAGAGGAAAAGGCAAATGTGAACATTTGTATACATTTTGGCATTTACATATCCTAGTGTGTAAAATGAATGAGAAAAACCTTCACCAATAAAATCCGTTGCCCAGCTAATGTAGGGCTTTAAAATGAAGAGATCACTGCAAATGTATTGYCGTCTATCCTGAGCTCACGGTGGGAAATGAACTCAAGCCCTGCTTCTGGGCTATGAACACTCACTAGCAGGCTTGAAAAACAAGGTGCCGTTTTTCAGTAGAGACTTTAAAACTGAACCGGATCCTGTCCAGAAGAACATGTCAGTACAGGCCCAAGCACTTCATACAATCACATAACTAATACGGTGGGTCTGTCCTCAGCCATGAAGAGCCTAAAAGACCTGGTTTGGCTTCATGTGATGTGTGCAGGTAGATCCTACACAGTTTGATACTAGAGAACGTATAGAGCTTAAAACCATACAGATGTGGGGACATGATGCCAAAACACATGCAGCCACAGATACATAGCAATACAGAAGTCCTCTTTAGGTGGAAACAATGTTGATTCAACCTTCTTGGAAACCAACATCCAGGGCTTTAGTGGCAGTACTGAGTTGTCCTTGGATCATGCTGCATCTGCAGGGTTTGTGTGGGTGCAAGGCAAAACAAGAGTGGGAATGGTTGCAGGAATCTGCACAGAGGACAATACACCTCCTGTATCTGAAGAAATAGTAATGAGCAGCCACTCCCAAGGACTTGTTTATAATAGCTTCAGGGTAGGATCACTTTCTTCCCAATCTACTACTGCATGTGTGGTCATTTAGAGACTGATACCCTAAATCAGAGAAAAATATCTTCTTGATTATAGTGGACACCAATAGTTAAGGCCTAGTCCCTACCTGCACTTCACAATCCAGAAGCTATGAATAGCTGACTAGACCAATTTTTTTCTCATAGTCTGTGAATATTTTCACCTGTTCAGCCCTTTTGTCATACACGATGCAGTGTGGACACATAAGTAGTACTTAGTTTCTGGACTGCAAGTCCGCCAAGAGAACAGTTAATGCACACAGTTCTGCAGATTTAGTCGAAAGTCTTCCAGCAAATCTTTGCCTAATCAAAATTGACTTTTCAATTAAGAAAAATATTTCCAGGACTTAGAAACAGTGTCTTCTCTATTTTTTTAATTCCTATTTTCAGTTTATGTGTCAAAGGATTTGACAAAAGTCACTACTGATCTTGCCACACACCATGTACACAAGAATGACAGGCCATCTAATACAGGAAGTACAATTTAAAGAACAAATACATTACACCAGGGCATTTCAAATAACTGATAAACTACAGCTCCTCTTTGTTTGCAAAAATTCTTGGTAGGTGGCATTTGCTTGTCTATTTTGAAAGGACTGGATATGATTCAGTTACGCCAGCACAAGCCATTTGAAGTTAGTAGTTTAACAGAAACACCATCAGTGAYGATGCTCCCGCTAGCCTATTCTCCTGCAAACTTGAAAGAATGCTATTAACTTCTGTTCTGATGACTTAGAGATGGAAAGCAGTATATGATATCTTCTTCTTATAGAAGATACTGAACAGTAATAAGGATAAAAAACTAACCTCTATARTATTTTGCTGGACAGCATAGTTTATCCTCAGGATTACGAATGTTAGGGTAAATCCTTAAGACATCCCAAAAGCATTCCAAAGTGTAATTGGACAGAATTATCTTTACTTTTCTCTCAGTTTTCTATTCTTCTAAGCAAAAGTTTGTTATCACAAATGATAYGTAAAGGCATGGAAACCCTACGGCTTTAGCTTTGGATGTGCACAGGGGTAGAAGATCTACAGTATTTGGTAGTTTAAGGGATAAATGCCTTAAAACAAACTCTCCCCCGATGCAAATTCACTCTGTTCAATGGGCTTAATGTTAGGAATAAAACCAGCTCTCTGCGTAGTTATGTATACAACTAGTTTTTACTCTGCCATAACAGAAAATGTGCTTGGTGATGGTCTGGGTGAGAGGATTTACAGTACCTGTGCGCTCAATGTCTCCAGAGGACTTTCCACTCTTGGAAAAGCCATTAGCGGCATTCCTCGTGGGTCTTCAGGCTTCGGTTTAGAAGGAGCTCCATGAGTGCCTTTAAAGTTATGGACAACACATATCCCCTGTGTAAGGCAGGAAAAAAAAAAAAAGGGAGGTCAGCATGTTCTGTGCCCAGGAAAAACTCATAGGGATTATCATCAGGGGTCTCACAACTGCCAGTTTTTGCAAAGAACTTAACCTGGGTTTTGGTTCAAGGCATCATCTATCTCAGCCTTGGGCTRCAGTGAGTTTATTGACATAGTTGGGTGCGGTGGACTACTTTGGTAAATGGGTTCATCTGGCCTGTAATCTGAGGTGATGAACCGTTCTCAGCCTTTTTACGTTTTATACGGCAGAGACTCCCATGTCTGCTTTATCATCACAGAACCATGGACTACACTGATGATGCATTTTATTGGCCAAATACTCCCTTCAGACTCTGACCGTCATTTCCAAACAGTGAAAACAGCTCACTGGATGGCTGAATCTACCTCACATCTGGATGACATCAAGCTCATTTAGCACCATTCCTGCATACTTCCAGCACAACTGCTGTGGTGTTTATCCTACAAGCCCTTCCCTTGTGCAYGACCAGACTTACTGCACCCACATGGCGATGCTAATAAGAGCAAACACACATGGCAGGTTGGGGCTTGGGAACACAGTGGAAAAAAAGACATACAGGAGCTGACACATCTGCTGTCAGAGCGATTCCTGCAGCCAGCTCCTTGCTGGCTCTTCCTCTTCGCTGCTCTTTAGACCTGAGCAAGCAGCAGGCTGCAGCCTGGGTGAGTCTTGTGCGGGCAGCAGGAATCTTGCAGCAGAATCTCGCAGCAGAATCTCCAAGCTCCAGGGAGACCCCTTCCACCACTCTGCAATTGGGCTTGTGACACTTGCAGGGTGGCAGAAGGTCTGCAGGGCCAGAATGTGGCTGGGAGCAGGCTATCACTGTTAGAAACAGGTACTGGGAGCACATAGAATGTCCTGACCAGATATATGGGGTGACTGCCTCTTACATTGCATGGGCTAGAGATAAACTGCCTTTCCCAGTGGGAATCAGACAAATTACTTACATTAAAGTCAAAGAGATTCAGGTCAGAGGCTGCAGACATATTTTTATTTAAAGGGAACATGGGAATAAATGATACGTGAAGATTTGKTTTTTTTTTTTTTAAGTACAGAATAGAAAAAAAACAGTAACCGGACAATCTAGATTTAAGGGATCTTTGAAACCTAATCTTTCCTGATTACAGGGATAAATTGTCTGTTGCTATGCAGTGGATAGTTTTGAAGCATATTTTGATTAAATGGAACCAGGCACATTTCTTGGTAATAGTGAGAATCACCTTGACTGCTGTGTGGGTAAATCCTCAGCAAGAGCTCTCTCACCAAACAAAACACTTAAACCACAGAGCCAACAGGGGAGCAAGTAACCTTCGAAGTCCAGAGAGATGCTGCTCCTAGATTCTGTAGGAAGGCCTTTGATAATTTTTAATACATTTTGTTATCCTATGAGATGGTGAACAATTTCAGCTCAACTCCAAATGCTGCAAAGGGAAGTAGTTTTGTCTCCCGAGGAGTTTGTCCTGACCTTCCTTTCTACTGCACTTTTTTTATGGTCTGAAACAAAATGGGGAACCAGGACCACCGCTTAGAGCCCCAGACAACACACTGTAACCTACATTTTTGCTAGATACCAGGCAGACAGTGGGGTTTTGCAACACAGGGGTGTCAGAGAAGAAGTCTCAAGCATACCCCCCTTTTGACATTAGTTGAAATCTACACCATCTTTAAAGCATTTTCCAGGACAGGCCAAGTAAGAACGTGTACAGTAATTAAAATAATCTTGAAATATATACAATGCGCACATGTCATCATATTAGCTTTATTAATTAGTATCAACCTGACTTCATATTAGGATTTTCTCTGACAATACCTTTAATTAGATGAGGCTAGAATTAGTTCTTAACAACTGGATTAATCAGCTGCAATAGGCCACAACAGAATAGTAATTTTTTTTTTTTTAACTGACGTATTTTTAAAAGGAATGCAGAAGGACTGATGGGCTTACCAGAAACAAAGCCACAGCACTCCCCAAGATGAAGCCTGCGATCACATCCGAACAGTGGTTTCGATACTCAGAAACTCGATTTAGCCCAGTGAGGAACGCAGCACACAGGGTACCCAGACACAGCACAGGTTTGGCCAGCCTGCTACTCTTGGTTTTAATTGTGCTTGTGATGTACATCTGAAACAAAGGGCAAGGCAAAAATGAAAAGGGGCTCTGCCAGAAACGCGCCTTTTTCCACCCAGACAAATCTGAAATCAGCAAGCATGTGACAAAAAACATGATTCATTAAAAAAAGCATTGGGAAATGGAGGAAGAGGTTTAAGGTAATTCAGAGAACACTTTTAAGAGAACAAAACAGATACTGTTAAATGCTGTTTCAGGATGTCAAGTTAGCCCTAAATCCAATACAATAACGTAACTCTAGAAGAAGGGAGGGGGTGCAGCAACCACCTCCTGGAAGGGAAAGGGACAGGCCAGAGAAACCGACCAGGGAAGGCAGATCTGACTGCCTCCGGACCTGTACCTAGGCAAACCTATACTTCCACGTGCCAAGAAACTGCACTACTAGACTTCTAACAGCTGAATTTGCCAGATGTCTGCCTGGGGAAGCGAAGTCGTATACCCTTACATGTGCTGCTGAGCACATCATTTAAAGGTGAATTCAATTTATGAACTGGAATATTATGATGTGTAATAGCACTGGGAATGGGACTAAGCTACTCCAGAGGTTCCTGCTTGCTTTGTTTTTCCAACCCAATAGCTGATTGCAGCACATGCCTTGAAATGACAGCTAGCAACTGAGCACTAGGCGGCAATCTTGCCCCAGTCTGTGCTGGTAGGTTGAGCTGCACCTGACTATGACCAAAACTCACTCTAATGTTCTTCTTTGGAAACAATAGGAAAAAATATCATTGCCCCTGTGTGAATAATTACTGTCCATCCTTTCACCCTATACATTTCTTTTAGCAGAAGCCAATTCAAACGAGCAATAGGGAGCTGGATTGCTTTCCTATTCCCCACCAAAGCACTACTGTGGTTTACAGCATCCAGAGGAAAAGCATCACATCTTTAAAGCAACAATGCAGTCCTGCTGCGACAGCTGCGAACCCTAGCTACAGAGAGCAACCCACGCATGCTTGTTTTCTTACAGGTATGAGATGAAGCTGGATCTTTGGGTTACCCACATGGAAGAGTTCTCCTTTTTACAGCTGGGAAGTATCTAATGTATTTGAAGTTTCACGTGTCTCAGCAGGAAAACGTAAACTTGTAGTAAAGAGAACATTTTTAGCAATGAGGGTAATTAACCATGCGAACAGATTGCCAGGGGAAATCTGTTAAACCCTCATGAGGAGGGTTTAAAACAAGACAAACTGTTTTCCCAGAARATGTGCTCCAGTTCATCCATAAATCACACACTGAGCTCAGAAATAACTGGGGGAGCTTCTCCATTCTGGTCAGACTTCCTGATCACTGCGGTCTGATCTTTATTGTCCTGGTCCCTAAAGCCAAGATATTTTTTAAGATTCTCACAATGTGTTTACCCTTTCACTTAAAGCATGTTTTCAAAGCTTTGTGTAAGAGCCAAAAATCTCAGTGAAAGTCACTTACTTACATTTGATTTCCTACACACAGCAGGTGTTTTTGAAGATTTCCCACAATGCTATTTATAGCGTAAATTTATTTACAAAACTCTAAATGTCAAAACCAGTTATTTAATGGTTGGGAGAGRGAGGAAGGAACTGATTATAAAAAGATGTGAAGAAAATAGAATAAATCATATTAAAAAATAAACTACATATGTTTTAACTATATAAATTATCTGTTCAGCATCTTTGCTGTGCTCTTATCAGTACACTCAAGCAGTGTATTTAGTAATGTGCAATGTATGAGAGTAGCATTCATCCTGTGTGTAATTCCTGTCCCATCTTTTTCAGACAGACAAAAGCATAGACAGTCAAGGAGGCTTTTTCGTTTGCAAGTTTAAAATAGACATACATACATATATATATTTTATATATGCAAATATATGCATATATTYAGAATGTATGTTATATCTATGATGAAAAAGGCAGAGTGGAAGAAATCTGTCTTATCCTTTCAGCAGAAAGCGAGGAGATTTGTGATGGTTTATTTTCTTTGGAAAGTTCACAATTTCATACCAATASTGGAAAAATCTGTGTCCTACAAGCTTTACAGACAATCTTTTTCTTTACCATAGAGATTTCTACAGTAAGAGAGAAGCAGAGCCTTTGACAATGATGTGTATTGTAGAACATGATGCAGTCTCCTAGATAATTAGCGCAGCTGCTTGAAGTGCCAAGGCCTTGAATTTCATTGATTAGTCTAGTAGGTGTTAATGCAGAAATGGAAGAAATTGTTGATTTGTTGTAGTGTTCCCTGCTATTCAGAATTTCCCAAATGTTGAAAGTTTCATGTCCACGTATACTGTATCACTCTAATCTAGTCAAGAAGCAACGCACTCAGGCGTAAACGACAGATGCCAGGTCATGATCCAGTGTGATGAGGTAGGGTCTTCTAGCCGGATGGAGGTGACAGAAAGCATTACTTGTGGATGCTGCTAGGCAAGAGCTTAGCTGAAGAATCCTAAAACCACTACTAAACAGTCAATGTAAGTGATTAGTTGTATCTTTCAACCATAGAGACCCTGTTAWGACTGTAAAACAATTCTCCTTGCTTTCACTCTGGAGGCAAACAGGAGGATCAGCAGGGATCTCTACCTTCTCTCTACAATAAGAGGTCCTCCAGTTGTGCTGGTGAAATACTTTAATTTTCCATGTTCTGGTTGAACACTACCATCTGTTAGGTGTCCTTRTCATTGACTCTTCCATGACCTTTCTCAGAAGAGCATGAAGTAACAGTTGTTTAAAGATGATGTAACTGGGATACCCATATRCAACATATGATTTTATCGTCTGTTTTTTGTTTTTTGCCAGAAATGTTAATGAAKTAAGGAGTATTTCTAGCCTATCATTTTCCCTTGGGAAAGGTATTTAGAAGCATGTGTTTCTAACTGTACAGCAGCATGTACTATGTACAGTGACTGCCATCTCTTCCTGAGATGATACTTCTGGGAGCCTAATAAATTCTAATTTTTGTGTAAGTATGGAAGCCAGGGCTGCCGGCTGTTTTCTCTTTCCCCTACTTTAGGCATACAAGATTCACCTCTGCCTGCAGAGATCACAAAAGTGATGCTTTGGGTTCTCCTCAGCTTCTTTGGCAGGTGACAAGAAAAAGCCTAGTTGATTAAATATGAAATGCAGATTATAAAAAAGAAAAAACAAGACACAAAGCCAAACCCATCACAGTGGGAGTACTGTCACTAGCACACTAATGAACAAATCAGTACAGAGACATCTGAAGAAGATATTCAAGGTTCAGTGATGGGAGGAGAATCCAGGATCTCAACAGACTTTTATATGATGAAAGACAATGTCTGTGCTGATTCCATTCTCCTGCCTCCTCATGTTTTATTTTTCTTGCACCGTGGCTCAAATCTTCAGCTTTATGCAAAATGCAGCTATTACTAACCAAATACCCTGTGTTTTATGTTCAGCAGCCCACATTATCACGCGTAGTAGAATCAGCAAGACACTGCTCAAAAAAATTATGCACAGCACAATTATTAAGCAAAGCTAGATCTGAACACTGCATTGCTTGTGTAATTCTCATGTTATTCGCAGCTGACAGGCAGAGAAAAGACAAGTGACAACACCTTTAGTGCTAGAGGGTGTCTTCAGGCAGAGAATTGGGCTAAAATTGGACTGTAGCCTGAAATGCCTTAAGGACAGACTTTTATGGCCTTGCACCTCAGAAATAACTCCACGTCCTGGCTCCACCTGCTATCTTCCTATGCGGGCAGAAGTGCAGGCCCATTGCAGGTACTCTTAAAAGACTAGGGCTCAGAAACACTGAACTACTGGGGACTTAAGATCAGGCAGGAAAAGCATTATTCCCTTTCAATTGTAGAAGTCAGCCTGTTTGTAGAAGACTTGCCTTCCTACGAAACAAGGGAGGCTGGGCATGGAAAGTCCATGAAAGGATGTAACTAGCTTAGGGCAGAACCAGGACCATGCCTGATCCTGGAGCTTCCACCTAAGCGTTTATCATCATGATGAAAACAGCTGCTACAACAATGTTGAATTTATTGAGAACTGTATTTCACATATGGTTGCTTATTGTTCAAAAGTAATGCGTGCAAAATGTTACGGGCTTTCCAAACACTTCCCAACAAATCCTGATCAAAGGAGTTACCAATTTATATCTCTGTCATTATTCACGCAACATGCAGTGCAAACACAGATATTGAAACAGCAGTGGGTGGCCTCTTCATTTTATAGTAATAATGTGGTGTTTTATTCCTCTGCTACCAAGATCGGGGTAAAATATTCAGTAAATACCCTGTCACTAATAAGTTCAAGGCTTTTCTCAAATCCTGACGACCTACAGACAGACTCTGCCACCCATTTGAGTCAAGTTATTGGGGAAAAAAAGACCTAGTTAAGCCATTTTGAGATCAGAACCAGATTCAGTCCTTAGATCTTAATGGCAAGATCACCAAGGTTTTCTACTTTGTGAGTAAGCTTCTTGGATCAATTTTCAAACATTACAGAAACTTTAGCCAGAGAACACAAAGGAGCAGCCAATCTGTTTCACTAGACTTTTAAAGACAAACAATTTCCTTCCTGACAGTATAGCAGTGACACCTTGTCAAGATGTCAACTGAGGTCTATTTCTCTGCAATAACAGCAAAATTCTGCCACTGACTTTTATTACAACCTTCTTTGCATGGGGAATTCAGGTCCTTAACAAGRGGAGCAAAATCCAGCCTAGTTCAGCCTCCTATTGAAATGGCATAATTCACATTTTAAATGTTCAACAACCCATGGCATGTGAACAAAATAAATAGTAGTGATCCAGGACCCGTTTAAGCATCAACTGGATTTTAATGTTCATGAGACAGGAGCAGGGAGAAGAAGAGGTTGAATGCATACTCAAAGGACTCAGCAGCACAGACAAGGTAAGGGCCTCATGCSTCCACATCATACAGTGCCTCAAAAGCAACGAGCATTTGATTTGCTTATACTAGGATTGGTAAAACAGAGAGAGAAGGGGATTTTCCCCTACAGATAAAGAAGAAAGCCCTCTCCAAAACAACCCTCTTTTTCTTCAAAAACCCATTGTAAGAAAAATGGCCCCATCTAGACGCACATACAGAAACCTCTCATACAAGTTAGCAAACATCACTGGCACTCACCGTGGCATATAAAGCTGAGTAGATGCTCAAAGCAGCATGTTTGGATGGAAAGGATCTCCTTGCCTTTTCAATCACCTCCACATCCCCAGTGCAGATGTTGCCGTTGTTTATGAACTGGTGGTGGGCCCGACAGTCGTTGCCAGTGTAGTTGGGTTTACATACAGTCAGGAAGTAGGGAGCCAAGTTCCCAGTCACGACCTGGCCAGCATTTACAAATATGTCAGTAGCAAAAAGTCCAAATGCAAACACTCCTGTGAGGAAAGGTTAAAAATAATGATTATTCAAACAGGTTGAAAAAAAATGTTAGTAGCTGAAAAGAAGAGACATAATAAGGGACCAAACCCTGCAGTCATTACCCAGAAAGAGCCCCTGCTGACTCCAGCAGAGTCCTGCATCAAAGRCATGACACAGAAGACTGCATGCTTAACTCTGACAGGTGCTTAACTCAGCAACTCTAGAAGGACTCGGGAACAGGCTGAAAACGATAAGCAAGTGCCTGAGTACTTCTGTGATTCAAGCTCTGAACAGAGCTGTGAGCTATAGATTTCACCAAAAACTCTGCACCTATACTGTGCCTGTAAAGTTTCCACTGTGACGAAGACTCACAGCCTGCAGTCAAGTACCATGCAAGAGYTGTTAAAAACGTTTATCTGTTTTTACCACATCTGGGCCAAACGATGGTAATATAATGGCTCTGAGCCTGAAAGAGCAGTGTAGTGCTGAGACACAAAACTGCACTTAAGACAACTATCTAGCGTCRAGTACATTTTGGATTTTGATTATTCACTGTCCTGATGTTGAAAAATTAAGATCCTGATCTAGCAATATTTGGCAGGTCCTTTGAGAAACATCCTAATGCTTTGCTGTGGAAGACATTTCCACACAGTTGCAGTTCAGCTCATGCCACTGGGAGCACATACCTACAAATGCTATAGCAAGAAGCATTCACTTGAATGCAGGAACATTTCCAGGGTTGTGGAGCATCCCTTGCTCAATACTGCAGTTGTCACAYCCTCCGTGTGTGTTACCACTCCCCATGAGTGTTACCAATACCTGCTACAGCTGCTGCAAACATATATGAGGATMTTTTATTTGCATGTACTGCCTACCTACCAAAGGAACAGAACAGCAGATTTGCAGAAACTTCAAACCCAAATGTTCTGAAAGACTAAATCGGCTCCCCTTTCCCCCTTCCCATCACTAAAGTGGATTAAAGTGTCAGAAAAATTTAGAACAAATAAATGTTTACTTTGGTGTGAGAATGTTGAGGGTCATATATTTTTGCTTTCTCCCTCTTGTAGCTCTGTAAGCAAAAGTCATCTAAAGTATAAATTAGCTGAGATTGCTATGTATTTAAATATTACCAAGAGCTGGAGCTCCAGGGAAAATATCTTAGGAGAGCTGTGATAAAATCTTAAGAGCTGGCACCACCATGGTTATAACAATGTCACTGCTTACCTGTACTGAGTTTAAAAAAAAAAAAAAAAAGAAAAAAAGACTGCTATAGTCTGGGAAACAAAAAATATCAGGGAGTCAGCAATATAACGCAGCAGAAAATGCTTTACATCAAATTAACAAGAATCAAGGATCGTTCTGCAGATATCGTCACCCACCATGCAGCTAACAGAAAGCAGAAGGGCTACAGCTGGCAGAGTTAGGTCCTTCTAAACATTCAGGGCCCATCTACACACAGGACMCTTTACAGACCGTAAGATAAAATAAAACCCATAACTAAAAATGGGTTCATTGTACGAGTGTCACGTGCAGCCTGCCAGTGCCACTCGCTCAGAGAGATGGTGTGGTGTGACTGATACAGCTGTGCTGTAACACAAATTCCGCACTGGGGTACTGGTGGGAAGAGCCCTCTCCGTGGGTAGCAGCCTGGAGCGGCTGCAGGAGYGCAGAGCCGTTTGTCCTCACCACACGTCCCCAAGGTTAGAAAGGAGCCTTACCACAGTGAAGACGATTTCGGGGACTGAGTTTATTACTATTCATTAAATGAGTTTATTATTATTCATTATTAATGAACTGACGCATGATTGTGGATTTAAAAAGCCAGTAGGAGGTAGCCTTCCTCTGGTTCTAGACTGCAGGACTGGCCCCTGTCTTTTTACTGGCATGACAGTCTTCCCCGCATTTATCGTGCAAAGTTTAAAAGGGAAATGGAAAGAGCACTGACACTGCTCCTTTGTTTCCTTCATCCCTCTGCTGATATTTTAAATCCATGGTTTTCCACAGCTGGCAGGAACTTCTCATCCACATTAGCCAGTGCATAAGCCAGTGCGAAGGAAAAAGGCAGTAGGTACCTTTTCAGCCCGGTGAAACAGCAAGTTATACCAGAGAGTAATCTTGTTTTATATATGGCTCTTTGGCCAAATTCTTAAGATTTTTTGGCACAGCTTGCTTTAAATGGTATCCTTCTGATGCACTGTGCAAATCACAGGGTATGCAGTGAGGATTATTACCCAGCCCTTTACAATACTTAGAGGAAATCTAAGAGCCAGGCAAATACTGCAGTCTGGTCTTTCAGTCTCCTTTGTGCTCAAACTCCACATCTATAAAACAGGGAAGGGARGAGATAGTAGTTTCCAGTGTGTAAGACTGACAAGAGAATAAATAACACTACTCCCACGTAAGTAAGTACAAGCCAAGAACCGAGGTGTTTCAGAAAAAGCTCATGGGCTTCACAAAGTTATTTCAATCCCTAGGCCGTGCACAGATAAAAAGGTGTCCCAGTGTTTTTCTCAAAAAAAAAGTAGTTTCAGCACCTGCATTTTCTCAACATTTGGTAGCACTGAAAGTGCTGGCCCAGACTCAACTGCTGAGGGCTGCAGTACTCTGCAGAGCAGCAGAACAAGCCATGGTTGAAACCTTTATCATGCTCTGACTGTGATGCATATTGATCACTGTAATTCCCCTCTTGCAGTTCTGCCAAACTGCGCCTCATGAAAATCATAGCTATGTGCAGCAATGAATTTGGCTAGCAGGAATTTAACCCTTGCAGACTGATTACTCATTATGTAGTCTCTGGAGACTTTGAGATAGGGTTGGCTGTAATTGATTTAAAGGCTGTAACACCAGTGACTCTGGGTAGTGGTGAAGAGTCCCCTGATGGTTTTGTACCTCAGGAATCCATCTGTTCAATGGATTTGTTCAATGACCTACAGCAGCTAAGCTAACTGACCAGAGCATGAGAATGCAGTGACATGATTGCCCAGTTTTTAGAGGCAGACAAATCACTGCTGAAAGGCTTCACGGGAAGGGCAACTGGCCCTAGCTCTTCAGGGTCATACATGTGAAGTCCGTGATATAATGCCACAGAGAGAAYGGGAGAACATGTACCTCTTCCGGACTTTGATGCTCAGGTGTAATGGGAGGTGATGCCATCCTGCTAAGGAGCAAGCGCTTTATCTCACTGTGCTCACTCTGGCCTAGAAAACCTGAGAGTGAACTTTAGTCCAGAACTTAGCATATGCTGAGAAAAGATGTAAACAGTGCAAGCCACACGGGAAGAAGACCTCCAGCCTCTACAGTYGGTTACTACCAGAAAGGATGGACAGAGGCTAATTTAATTTACATAAAACCACTCTGTCCCCTCATTCACACATGTCACATAGTCTGGCTGCACAAAGAGGCCTTAAAGAAGGAGCGTAAGCTATTTCTGGAAAGGCTTCCTGACTTTTTGTCAGGCTGTCTTGGCTCTCAGCTGTGTTTGTGTGTGTCAGGAGCAATCAGAAAGAAGAGGTTAGAAGGCAAACCAGTAAGCAGAATGTAACTGGGAGTGGGATTAATTTAGGCCAGAGACAGAGGGTGGGCTATACTCCCTGCTACTCTCTTTAGCTGTCCCAGAGTCGAAGAAGAAGGAACTGAGGATCAGATTTGAACATATCTTTCCCTCCAGTGAGAAAAACCTTAGACAAACTAAATGTGCAAACCAAAAAAAGAACAAACAAGGAAAGTCCTGTTCAAAAATGCTGAGGACAGACAACATGAACCTTAAATCTTTCTAGGTCCATCTCACCTGAACTAACTATTGCCTAGGCAGAAGAATCTAAATCTTCAGCAGCTTCAATTTTGAATGCTTCAGTTTTAATATCTCCACTTACACCTCCCCCTAAATTACTGCCAAAAAGTCCTTCAAGCACAAACCCATAATTTCTGGGCTCTCACTCACATGCTTCTCTAACAGTCTTCCTCCTGCTGAGCTCCCTGCGTGGCTGTTCATCAGTGTTGCCACCTCCAGCTCTGTCTATTGCTTTTGCTAACAGAGAGATCTGCCCTGAAGAAGAATCCAGCTCTCCTCTCTCACTGTAACATCAGTACAACCCTGTCTTCTCCCTGCAACTTGTGCTCAAGCTCTCTCTTCTTCCACCCTGAATCTGTCTAACATCAGTGACTGCATCTACTTGTTGACTCCATGGAAACTCTCACTATTACAGACATCTAAAATGCCACTGATTTGAAACAAAACAACAACAAAAAACAGCAAAAAAAATCAACAAAAAAMCCCTGGGAGTTGTAGAAGAGCAGCTGAAAAGACATCGGGAAGAGAGGCGTGAGAAGCCAGTGGGTGGAAATGAGAATGAGAAGGTAGAAGGCTTTATTAGAGAAAAAACATGGAACCCTTAAGTAAAGTGACAAAAGAAACAATGCATTTGGCTCATGAGATATCAGAAGCTGTGCTCTTCAGTAGCATATCGTCATGTCTTTTACCAAGTGCATTTATTTAGGCACTCCTCTCTCTCCCAGTGCCCAGTCAATTATTTGAATTTGTCACACTCAACCTAATTGGCTCAAAAACGTTCGTATTACACAGGCACGCTCACACTCCCCCAACCCCTTTTCCACCCCTATGTTTTTTAAAGAAGGTTAGAGTTTCAATGGAAGGAGTCCCTGGAAGGACTCATGGCTCTATGGAAATGCTGATCCTCAGCCCCTCTATGAAGGTTTTGCTCTAATGGTCCTGKGCATCCAATAAAGCCATACATTTATAGTCCTGTGACTCAGACTCTGCTAAACCACCCTTCATCATTATATCTTAAAGGGTGTTGTTAAAGAAGAACTGTATCATTAATCCATTTTACAACTTTAGAGAGATGGGGATTGCAGGGAAATTTATTGTCTGTTGCCATGGYGTCAGGAACAGGCTCAACAGCAAGCTTCTTCCGAGCACTCATAATCCGATCCCAGGATTGGCTTTGATCTCCCAGTGAAGACCCCACAAAGCTCACTGCTCCAGGCATCTACTGCTTCTTGTTTCTGCCTGCTTCACCTGTGAGTGTCCTGCCTGGATACTGTTCCCTCAAGATGTGAGAAGGAAGACATGTGGTCTCAGCATGCAAGAAGAATTCAGYTCCCAGTGCAAACATACTCTGGAGCCTCAAGACTTCTCCCCACAGACACACAGGATTTCTTTATTCCTTGCTGCTTCACAACTATTTTCATTTAGGCAACAGMCAACTCAGAGCCTGGCATAAAAGGGAACAGTAAGGTTTGATTTGTTCCCAACACAGTGAYCTGTTTCTCATTGTGGAGGTTCTTCAGCGACAAGAAGGGAGACCCCACAGTAGTTTAAGCTGCTGCAGCAGTTTAGGTTTGAGGCAGCACACCCAAATACAGCTTGAGCCCTACTGAAAGGCAGCCAGTTAGTAACAGAACGTGCATTGTTTCACAGTGAACTTCAGATCCGAGGCAGACAGAAGGATAAGGTCAGGCAAACTATGTCCTGCAGYTGCCTAGGGAATCGACATCAGAGCTCTGGGGTATATCTATCCTATTACAATAAACTCAATGTGTGTATAAATCTTGTAAACGTTTATTTGCTGAACTAAAGCCTTAATTTGCTGAAATAAAGCTCTAATTTCATTATTTAGGTGCCCACTGAGAGGTGTCACCATGCTTTAAATTAAGCTGTCAGCAGAAGCTGATCTGTGCCATTTGTTAACTGCAAATTATGCAGGTCCAAAGTAAAAGCCACTGGTAACAAATTCGTGAAGTACGTTGCATTTCTAAATATCTGAACTGGAGAGAGGCTACTTAGATGTTACCAGGGCTTTGCAGGTATACGACTTTTAATCACATGGATTAGAAACCTAATATAATGAAATGCAACACAATACACACTCTAGTCACTCTGCCAAGCTGAGTCAGGGAGGTCTGAATCCATGGGGTATGATAGCAGCTGTATATAAATAAACTAAATCCTTGACTGAAACCATTCACTAAATAATGTTAAAATAACTTATAACCTCTATTTGCAATACAAATGATGAAGTAGAACATGGAAGAAAATGCAAGATGGCAAGATGTTAACAAAGGAAATTACCACAAGACAGGGTGAATGAAAATACAAAAGGCTGTGTGTACTCAAGTTGGGAAGCAGGGAGAAGCGGCAGAGACCCAAGGAGCAAGCACTCTTACCCTGGTTTCTCAAAGGTCCAGCATGTAAACAGCGAATTTTGGCAGCAGAATTTCCTAATAAAACTGCTGGGAGTGGTGGGGAGAGGAGGGAGGAGAGATGGTGTGACTGAAGAATAGCAGYGCAACACCAATATTTTAGACAGAAAAAACTGCTCCAGAGAAATTGCACACCACTTGTTTGACCTGAAAATCTTCAAAATAAATGTCTGTGGAAGCAGGTATAAGAGATAAAGAGGAAGGTGGAACAAATAGCAACATATATCAAAGTCTGATGTTTCCAAGCTAAGCCAGCTTTTTTTCACTGATAAAGGAATTGATTTTCTAAACACAGGGAACATAGCAGGTTTCACCAATCTAGGCTGCAGTAAAGGACTTGATGTATGCTGAAGCAAGTTGAGAGGCAGCCCTTCGCCACAAAAGCAAATGTCTACCAACATGCAGAATCCATGCTTTGGCGAGGAAGCAAGAAGAAATTTTGCTTCTGCTTCTTGTGGACAAATGGAGGGATTTGAGACAAAGCTCGACATTCAAGGTCCCCACTAAACTCAGGCGGGGAGAATCTTAGACAGCTGCTGAGGGCTTGAGGAAAACAAGGAGAGAATAAGCAAAGCGCATAGTAGGCAAGATAAGAAAAATGAAGGAAAAGAAACATGGGGCTTTGCCAACATCCCAGAAGAGTTGCAGGTTTTTGGTTTTGCTTAATTCTTTGCTCCGTATCAAAATGCAAAAAAGTGCTTCATTCTGTATACATGAAGAAAAAGCAAGAGGGGAAAAGGCTCAAGTCTAGCAACCAAATCCAAAAGATCCCATGGAGACAGTATGACAAGGGTGCTTATCTTCCACATCACCAAAAGATAGTCTGGAGTTTCCCTTTTTGCTTCTCTTTCCTTGCAAAATCTAAGTGAATGTTCAGAGAAGTATCTATAACTTTCTGCTTGTTTTGTGGAAAGCACATTTAGGCTACTATTTTTAAAACCCCATTTCTTCCCAGCAACTCTAGTTACAGAGTCAGGGAGGGAGTTTAAAACCCTCTTTGTCTTTCTAAAATTTGGGAATAGCAACTCTCAAAAGCTCTCCATGATGTGCCTCGCAGGGTCAGGAAGTAGTGTTCATTCTTCCTGACACGTGAGCATCCAGACACATTGAAGGATTTTTCTCATCCTTCTGAGTAATACCAACTGTAATGACTTATAAGGCAATATTCTAAGGAGTTCAATTACTACTTTTTGCAGGTACTCACTTAAGACTCTTGCTTACACATCTGTGCCAAAAGAAATCATCAGATGTGGATATTACAATGAATTTGTACCAAGACTAAATTGGCAGCAAACTTCTTTGCAACAAGACAGACTGCTTGCTAGGGTATCTTGGAAGGCAACCTACTTAATCAGCTGTGTAACTTATGGCCCTTAAGTTTAGCAAGAGAAGATGCATGCAAGGAAATCCATGTATGAGCAACCTGGTAGTCTCTCCAGAGCCAAGCATCCGGGTAGCCTCTTTCTGGAGTAAACAGGTGTATGGAGGTAACTTTCCTGATCATCCAGCATGGGCTACAACTGCTCAGTCCATGTCATGTTTTGAAAATGCCGGTGGAATGTAAAGGAAAAACGTGTAGTTATTTTTAATTCCTTTCATAAATTATTTCAGCCACTTTTCAACAAACTCTAGTTCTCTCATTTTACTGCAGAGGCAGGGAGAAGGTTTCAGAAGAAAACAAGCAAACAATCAGTGTAGTTTAAGATGAGATGAACACTTTAAGCCATTTCTAATAAAGTTAACTTCATTTTTCTCAGGAAAACAAATACAGCTGCAAAGCCAAGATTGATTTCTCTAGCAGGGTTCATATCCTACTACTCTCCAAGAGTCCACTGTATCACACCACCCCCTTCTCTTCCACCAGAAGAGAAACAATAGCATGAATGTTTAAGAATAAAGCTAACTATAAGGAAACATATAGAGCAAGTGCTTAGCCTCCATGGTCTAAGCTCTTTTAGTGCTGACCCCGCAGGCAAGAGTATTTGATTAGGGCTTTGCAACGTGCCGAATGTGCTGGAACAGTCAAACAGCCCTGAGCGGCCCAGTGGACTCCGGTACCCTGCTTCTCTCTTAATGGCAGTTTATTATCCATCAATATATCCTAGAGGTTATGTGAAGTTCAAGAGTATTTTACTTTTTAACTGCATTCCCATGTCTTTTGTTTTCAGCAGCAGCACACAGGCGAGGTCTGAGTAATGAACCACAGGTGGTTTGTCTCCACGCCCAGTGTGGCAGAAGGTAAAAAAACATTTCACTTCTTAACTTCCACACATAAAGCAGGAGGCACAGAGAGGGGAGAGGGAGAAAGAAAACCATGGCTCTTCCTCCTCTGCAGCATATATTTGTTGATGATGAAAACCTTGACACAGGATAAGATTTTCAACTCCATGCTCTGAGCAAGTATCCCTGCCCGCAGCCAGGGCTGTCCTCCATGGAAGCAATACAACCCTTGCCGGAGTCACAGCAGATTTTTTTCTTCCAGATAAAGCTCAAAAATTYAGCAGTGACAGGGAAGAAGCGATCCAGATATTTTCATCTTTTTTCCCCATTGCTTCTTTTAACTCAGACTGTGAATTCAGACCCAGCTGTCTGTAAGATGCAGTGTGTAAGGATACTTTACCTCTAAGAGAATACAGGGAGGGAGGTGCCGTGATGCTCTGTGGGCAAAGCCCCTCTTGGTCAGTGGGGAGCCATGTTTACCACTGGCCCATGCCAGCAGGGAGACAAGCCATCCCATCCCATGCATGAACTTGGGACTTCTCATGAACGAGTAAGAAGGAGGAAAGCTAGAGCCCTTTGCACGTGCAGCTCAGAGCTGCCCTCTTCTTACTCTGCTGCTACAAGGAAGTAGTAAGTGAGCGACCAGTCTTCCTTTATCTCTAAACACCGAGGGGTGCGGTTTGGGCAGCCTTACATGGCTGTGAATTGGGAAGCCTTCAGAGGACAGCCAGATTCTCTGTCAGTGCCACAGCAGAAACGCACGCTGCAATGCTGTTCCTCTTCCTGCTCCAAAAGAACCACRGCGCAGTCCCCTCAGTAAGGTCTCGTAGGCATTTTTTCCACTAATCAACAGTGTGAAAAAGGCATAGAGAATTGCAAGCACCATATAAAGCAACCTCCAAATGGTTTAGTGACAGAACTTCTTCATTCGTTTCTCAGCAATTAACTCAGTGAAAGCTCTAAGAAAAACCAAATACAATAAAAATAAGAAYGTTATTTTGAAGTGGGTTCTGGGCTTTTTTACACTGTGCTCAGCTGAACATTGTGTGGCAGAGCTATGGATGTTAAAATTAGAGCCGAAAAGAAAAATGCCAAAGAGATGGGCTGGTGAGGACCAATTTGTAAGTAAAATGGGTAGCTTACACAGAATAGCAATGATGGAGTTATTCATACAASGATTTGATTGGCATAACCTTTCTTCAAGGGTCCGGAAGAAGAATTAAGCTCAGCAGAATAGGATATAAACCAGCTCCAGACAACATGATATGGTACATTTTGAATGTTACTTTGCAAATCCTAAGAGGGACTATCCCTTTAAGGTGGAAGACGCCTGCAAAGATTTCACAGCTTAATTAATTTTGTGGTGTAGCTTATTAGGATGTTTCATTCTGTTTTGGTGCAAACAGGGACTAAGCTTGCAGTGCTCAGGATGCTTACCTATAAAACGTATTATTCTTCGAAGCAGTGGGTTCAGGTAACAGCACTCTCCAGTCAAAATAGTTTTCTCTTGAATAATTAGGGTTTCTCGGGTTGACTTTATGAAATACATGGATATCTCACCAATAAAAATCTGCCAGGAAAGGGAAAGAAACGGAAGGTTAAAAATGACATGAGCAAACATTAAAACATGGGTGTCTGGTCCCAGCCCACAGAAACTACTACACAGCAGTGTGTCTTTGGGACATTGCACTTCCACAGCGTGACTACACTTACTCACTTGAGATGAACTGACATAGATCCAGCTCCCAGCCAAGAAAAGGATCTGTCATTCTTGCACTCAGTGGCAAGACACAGCAAATATTAGGCCTTCTTATAYTAATTCCTGGGATACAGGGGGGAAACAGAGCTTTAATGAATACTGTGGATCACAGAAGTTCCCATTTTTACTGAGATCAGCATGGAATTTGTCATGTCCTGCTATTAGCATTTAAAATTTACTGACAGTATAGACCACGGATGGAAGGCTTCTAGACATCTGGGGAAGTGGAAAGTAATGGTGCAGRCTTCCACCCCAATATTTTACCAACAAGCCTCAGCAATATTGGATGCTTCCTGCAGCCTCCACACCTTCTCAAACTTGCATTCGTCTAAGTTTGCCAGACAGGTTACAGAGCTCCTGCCAACTTTGAAATCTAGATGAAGGACATCCCTGCAATGGAAATTGATCTGAAGTCACAAAACTTTTGGGGAGGTCAGTGAAAATTCTGGACAAATACATCATATTTGTGTAATGAAGTAAAAAGTGCCAGGGTATGGGTGCAGCACGGGCAGTCACCCATACTGTTACATTGCTAGCATGGTCCCTGCCATAGCCTGGCCTGGTGACAACAGTCGCTCAGAAAAWGCCTGGGACAAGTCCCGTGAGGAAAGCTGCATGCAGGCACTGCTATTTACGCAGAAGGATTGTAGCCATTTGGCCAAAGATTGCACATGCCAGCTAGTCTGAGGGCCAGAGGATGACTTCTGGCCTGATTTATTTACTAAATGTCCTGGTTTACTTATTAAAACATCAAAAACGAAGTCTCAAGGGATCCATTCRTCTTGATGTTAGCTGTGCTTATGTATCACGTATTTTTTTGTGATCAGAACATTTATGCTTTCTATAAAAATAACTGCTTCCCATAGGAGTAGGATCAGTATTTCCTAAGCACTCAGAATTAATTTAAGTCTGTTGCACAGAGGTCTATCTGCCCTAGCTAAAGCTGGACAGATAGGCCTCTAAAGCCTGATCGCAGGCTTTAGAGGCAGCGACGGTCCGCTCATAGTGGGCACTTCTGAAAATCCCACCTAGCATGTTTTGTCAGCAGGCTTCAGAAGGGGAAACGGGGGGCTTTTTAGAAAGAGTTTGTAATGAAAGTCTTCAGAAAAAAAAACCCACAACAGTCTGAAGTGGAAGAAATGAGCTCTTAAAAGTAGAGCACTCAAAAGAATTAATTTAATACATTATTATAGGACACACAAGAGGAATCCATATGCTAGGGGACGGTCAGAGAAATGTGTGACAAAAGTGTGTGCACACACATACATGCACACAGACACCCAGAGTTTGTATAAATGTCAAGGAACTAGTCTTAGTTCACTTTGACTGCTGGAATGGTATGTTGTTTCAAGGGCAACAGTTTATCCTTATTAAGCCAGATGAGCGTCCTTATTGATTATTGACATTCAAGCCAAGTATGCTCAATCTCTTTATAATTCTAACGGCTGATGGCAAGAGATGTGGAGTGGTAAAATGTATGTYGATAATGGCATGTGGGGGTGGGAGCCGATGCATGGAAGCCGCACTGAAATATTGCCTTTATCCTGTTTCACTCCATCTGCTCTTAACAGAATTGGAAAGCAGTTCTATAAACTCAGCTCACTAACTACGGGGCTGGGAATTAAAAAAAAGACCATCTGCACTAAAGCAGTTTAGAAGTGACACTTTCTTTCAAACCGTTTATTATTTGAATTATGATAATGTTCAGAAGTTTGAATTAATGCTTTGGCTCTCTGTCTGCCTGGGGCTGTACATACACATTGAGAGACAATTCACACCCTGAGGAAATTCTACTCTGTGAAGACATGGGTTAGTGGACTTTAAAAAACTGAAACTTTTCAAGTAAGAGAGACTTAGGTATAAAACATATTAATAGTCCTCCTTTAACAAAACATCCATTTTTAAAGTTCCATTGCATCAGAAGTTAACTGAATATTTTCCTGCTTCAATTCCCATCTTTATTTCTATAAATTTAGCTGTCTGGCACACTCCTAGCAAATCCCATGTGGATAGATTAGTTCCACTTAGATTTAGGAGTAAATTTTGCCAGGCTATAAATCTGTTCAATTCCATTACACTGTTTTAAGCAGAGTTATTTCAGATTTCCTCTAGTATAACAGATCAAAATATGATTTTTTAAGTGAACAGTGCCTTTGGTTTAATACAGAGTTTAGGTGTGTAGTAATAATKCTGTATTTGTGAGGTGATATGAGATGATTCAACATAACTGGGCTATTCTTGTGGTGCCAYCTCTGGCACTGAATTTAGTTGCCTGAATTCAAGGATTTTGTTTCCTTGTATGTTTAATGTGGGTTCTAGAAAGTGAGCTTTGCTGTTCTCTAAAAATTCAATGGGGGCCTGGGCACCTAGTTCTGGTAGCTAATCTAGCTGTGCAAAATTGAATGTGATCTGAATAGCTCCTCAAAGAACTGATTTTTTTTTTTTCTCTCCAGGCATTTCTGAAGTCAAGTAACTCTGCTGATTCTCACGATTTAAAACCTGGTGATTCTGCGCATCCAGCCAAGTTGTCTAGCTGGCCTCCCAAAATCAATCACTGACACTGTTAAGTACCTTAGCTTCTGCCAGGACAGAATCAGCGCCCCAGGAATTGGTACAATTCAGTTCTAAATCTGAAACTAAATACAGATACACAGATATGGGTGGAAAAAGAAAACAGCAAGCAAACCACTTATTTCCATTTGGGAAAACAATGTTAGGTTAAATGAACTGTTGTACCATACATCTTAATTAGTGAGTAGAAATGGCAAGAAAATTATACTGGAGGTTGGGGACTGAAAGCACAGGTGATCTGCAGTCTGAGGTGATGTAGGCACTAGGGAAGCAAAGGTAGTGCCACTKGATGGGATTTTGTCCTTGATTTCCTGAATGCAATAGCAGCTCAACTACACTGAGCTTATGTTGCTTGGACACTTGCTCACATTCCTTTTCATATTACTATTACGTAAAAATACTATGATTATGCCCCAAAGCCCCAGTATGAATTAGAAATACCTACCCAGCAGTCATTTTTTCTCTGCTGATCTCAACTTGTCCATTGAGAAAACTTCTTCAGTTTGTCCTGCCTTCCCATTACTGGCAGTGTCACCAAATACTTGCTCCTCAACATTCAGCTCTCAAAAACCTCTGCTGCACATGCTTTACTTATTTCCTGGCTCCTCCTGAGCAAAGAGACGGATGAAATGATCTGTCCCATTTTCCTCTTCAACAGCCTTTTGTCCATGACAGATTTGGAAATGATAGTCCTTCAACTTGTGAACTGACATTTTCAGACAGTGAAATATCACATCTTCCCCTTTCAAGTTCTCAGCACAACATGAACATCCAATACTCCCTTCACTCCTGTACCGATTACCAACAGTTTGTCAATTTAATTACTAATTTAAAGGGACACGGAATCTTTATCTTTTCTTTAATTTTTTTTTTCCTATAACACCTTCTGATAAGCTCAGAGTCTCCTTGCCAAATAATTCTTTGCACAACTGCATTCTAAAAATAGATTGGGGTAAACATCAAGAAGAGCTGTTTCTGTAAGGATAAACTAAGATAAACTGTCCAGGAATGAATCTGGGTTACAACCAAGACACGGTTGCAGAACAGTGGCATCCTGGAGCAGCCCTCCTGCAGAAACTGTGCAGTGGGGTGGGGGGCAGCCTTAAAGAGTTATATTCAATTTAGAAAAGTAATTATTGATGGTGCTGACAGCCAAGGATGGGTCCAGCTTTAAGACTTTTGTTCCTTTTACTAGTTTCTCTTGTTCAGGACATTAGCGTTGTACCTCAATTCAAATCCTGTAGCAAAGCTGAGGACCGCACCCCTGCTTCACTCCCCTACCACGCTAGCAGCCAAAATCCTCCTCCTTAGTCATGTTTCTCCAAACTCCTGTGCGTGCAGAGTGCCACAATCTGGTTCCTCCAGTGCACAGACTGGCTCGTCACCAGTTACACTGCCCCMGTCTTGCCTCCTTTTTTCGCTGCCTGCCTTTGAAAACTCACTACAGATTCACCGCAACTTAGTGAAACTGCTTGCCCCTCTTCTCCGACGGGGTCTGGCCTGACTGCCTCCATGCAGTCCCACAGTGCTGCTGGCAGAAGCTGCATCTCAACAGCCCTCCTGCCTCTCACTCACTCACTCACTCACTCAGGGGCGACAAATGGGAAAACACTATTTTTCTATTTTTTTTGCACTTTCAGCGAACACTGGGGTTGTGTGAAAGTTGCCACAGACAGTTTCCATTGCAGCTGCAATCCCACACAGGTGAAGAAGGAGGAGCGTCAGCCAGGGTGCACAGAAGAGATGCAGGAAGCACAGTTGTGCCCACAGCCTGGGACTGCCTGAAGTCTCCTGTGAAGCAACACCCTTCTGCTGCTTCCCATGAAAAAGTAGAACTGACGGCATTTCCGATCACAGCAAGAGGATGGAGAGCCCGTATTAGGAAGAATTATATGAAGCTCAGGTCTCTGTCTTTTCTATGTATAAAGTTTACATTAYTTTGATTTCTGGGAGTTTTTAAATCTTTCAACTTGTTTACTCTAACAGCATCCTTGTGACACAGTCCATCCTTGTTAACACCACTTTAYACATAGAAACCGCATCCAGAGACATCCTATTACACACAAAAATCTCTGGCAGCAAACAAAACTAAATCTGGGTCTTGGGACATCAACGCTCTCTGTTCTGGGCAGGTTTCAGCAAGCTRTATGACATTTCCTGAATCCTCTGTAAGAATGTGTATGGCTGCATTTTTAATGTCACAAACAGAAAGAGCTAAATTAATCAAGTCTGCAGCATGCAAACAGCAGCCAAAGGGAGGAGCAGATACAAGGAAGGCACTGGCTGTGAGACAAGCTATGTGCAGAGCACTCAGAAACAGAGAATACAAGCAGATGAGGGGCTCAGCCCCAACCAGCCAGTTTCAAAATGACTCCACACAGCTCCCCCTGGGAAAAGCWGGCCTGTCCACCAAAAGGTGACCTTTGCAAAGTGCTCCAGCAAGTGTTTCAGCAGCACTGGCTTGCATCGGGCCAAAAGCAATTCTGCCCTGTGCGTCGCAGTGTATCTGAGGACTGCAGGAGCAYAGCTGCCTCTTCAGGCTCTACACAGGAGCTCATGGCTCCATTCATCTGTCATCAGTTAAACAGCAGGAAATTTTCACCAGCACTACAGAATGCAGAGGCACAGAATCACACCATGATTTAGGTGGGAAGGGGCCCCAGAGGCCTCCAGTCCAACCCCTACTCAAAGTAGGGCCAGCACAGACCGCAGCCTCGAGACGTCAAGTTATGAATGTCTTCAAGAACAGAGGTCCCACGGCCTCGAGGGGAGCACTGTTTCAGTGTTTGACTAMTGCTATTGTAAAAAGATTTTTCCTAATATTTAAGCAGCTTCTTTTCTTGCAGCTTGTGTCCATTGCAGGGTTGCCTCTTGAACAGTCTGTCTCCATCTTCTCTACAGTCCCCACTAAGAAAGTGGCTCATACTGACTTTCACTTTGTGTTGTTAGTTCCKTAATTCCTTAGATCTCCCTTGCAGTTAGCCTTAGGCCCTGAGAGTTATTGATTGGCCACCCTACCTGCTACCTACAGTGCCAAATATTGACACTGCACAGCTGAGACTCCCTAGTCAAACCCGGGCGGCAAACACTAAGCGACGTTCATATTGAGAAAAGACACCTTAGGAGGCAAGCGGTCACCGACGTCTGCCTTGGCACTTTCTCCAGGACACAGTATTTCTGCTGTGATCTGCAGCCAGGACCCAGACCCAAGCCTGCCTGGGAGGGCAGACATCTTCCCTGATAAGATCAGTACCATCGCTGGTCATGAGGATGAGGGATCAGCTGAGAGTTTTCTCAGACACTCTTTCATCTTCGCCATCACCATCTAGACAGATCTTCTCTAGCCCACAGGAATCAATGCTGAATTTTGCATCACTATAAGAGGAAATGAAGCAATGTCTTCAGCTGAACATTTGCAGAGCCAGTTCACCCATAATCTTCTGAGGAKAAAACCTTAATCTGCATTCAATTACTTATTATCTCATTCTGTTTTTATTTTTTTTTGTCATTGTTGTTCAAGGAAAACAACAACAAAGAACAGTTAAAGAAGTTTCTTCTTCTTCCAGAAGAAGAAAATTGGTTTCTTTTATTTTAAGTTAAAAGGGCCCAAATCCACAATTTTGATTCTAGCCTGCCCAAAAACCATAATTGCCTTATCATTGTGCTCAAAAAAACACAATTTACTGTGATAAAACTGTCTAAAATAATTATACTAAAGTTCTAATCAAGAGAAGAAATTTCCCACAGCTCTGTATTGTTCCTCAGAAACTGTCATGTGACCATTACAAAGTCCTGGAGACACTGGCAGTGGAAGCGCCTGAAAGTGTGACACCAAACAAACAAGKTGTATTTCTTTTCCAGAATGGTGTGTAAATACCAGAATATAAAGTTTTACACAGAGTCATGGGCACACCTTTGCCTCACTCCTACGTATCCYAGCTTGTCATTCACCTCTTCACAAGCTGGCAAGCCTCAAGAAGAGGGTGACAAGCCACCACTCGCAGAGGACAAGCCCCAGGGCTCTTCCTCCAGCCTCGTCCTGTGAGCAACCCCAGCTCCCTTTCCCAACAATAAAAGGAAGGTGTAGCCAAATGCCCTTGAGTGGAGGTGCCCCCGCTCTGGGACCCAGCTGAGACGGAGGCCAGCCCTGAAAGCCAGGACCACGTGAGCGCCACGTGTGGTACATCTCCTTGGAGAAGGGACGCATCCTTCCTTAACTAGGAGTAAGGGAGACGCCAGGCACTGACACCGACCTCTCCGCCCCACTGCCGCCCAGCTTGCCGTGCTGGCACAGGGGTGAAGCATGGCRGGTAGGAGACTGTAGCACAGGAGTCTGTGCTTTCTGGCAGCACTGTCACYGGCAGAGCCTAGGGATTTCTGCCTGAAAAAAATGGGAGGAAGCTACTGTAACAGAGCTCTGAGCTGCATTAGCCGGGTTTTCCTGGCATCTGCTGCTGAGCAGCCACAGGGGAATCAGCCAACACAGGCAGAAATTCCCTGGCTTCCCTTCTAGAAATAAATCACTGTAGTAACATGGCTGTTCTAAAGCCAGAGCCAAGGAAGCAAGGTGGCAGAGAGAATAGGAGAACCACCTAAAGAATGATGTTTCTGAAGCTTGGGAGGTAAGTGCAAACCGCAGAGAGAAGTTTGAACAGTTTCCTCCCGCTCCAGGTAAATTTGATCAACACTGTAATTCGTCTTCTAATTAATAATCAGACCAGCTCAGTTTGACTGATTCCAACATTATCTGAAAACAAATACTCCTTTGCACAAATTAATAGCACYGGCCAGTTAACATGTTAACATGTAGGCTGCCGCTTCCTCCCTGGAAATGGAAGGAAAGAAACTGAAGATTGTGTGAAAACAGTAGTGGCACTTYCTATGCTACTTTAAGGAAACAAAGAATGGTGCCCTTGAAGCTTTCTGCTGCTGTTCAGTATTCATTTCAGTGAGCTGGCTCTGTTCCTAAGCCTCCCTGCTCCTCTCGGGCGGGCAGACAAATCACAATGGATGGAGCAGTGCAGGCAGCAGCTCTGAACTCTGGAAGGATTGTTTAGGACCAGCTGGGGAATTGGCTGATTTGCAGTAACCTCCTAACGGGGAGAGCTAGTCTTGAGGGACGCTAATGAATGTGGTGGAGTCATCCCAGAACATTTTTAAGGAAATGGCTTGAAAATGTGTTTGTGCAAAGCAACTTGTTCCACTTTAAAAATTGTTTTCATAAAGTTGTCATACTGGCAAAAATTAAAAGAATTATTATTTCTTCCCCCTCCCGTCCCCCCGCCCCAATATTTTGGAATTGACAGTGCATTGAAATATTACACTTTCTCCCAGGCTCTGCATAACTTGCTGCTGTGGGACAGGTCACTTTTAAATTCACCAGCAATTTAATTCGTGGAAAATTCATGGAACTCAAGCTCCAGTGCTTAAACTTTCAAGCTGCTCTTAATTTTTACATTCTCTATCACTGTAAAACCAGCTGAGTAAAATACCTACACTATATTCACCTCCAGAAGAAGGTTTGCATTTTAAGACCTCCAACTCTGAAAAAAAAATACACTTATTCTCTGGCTAATTTCACCTTCCTGAAGTACCTCTAACCACCAAAATGAGGGGCTGTCTGTCTAAAGCTCTGTAATACAGAGATCAGCTTTCCAAATGTGCAGACATGCTGCTGTAAGCTACCTGAAGTCCATGACAAAAGCAGTTTTTGGGAAGTTGGAAACTTTTGAGCTGTTGAAATGCGGTGGAGGCAAAGACCAAAGTTCTGTGCTATTCTCGCAAGGCCACAGAGACAAATATCCTCCTTCTCACTCACCTTCCCTGGCCCACAGAGTCTGGCTGGTATGTGCACTACCCAAGTGCTTGCCATGACTGTCAAGGATGGTGCATTCCTGTCTGCAAAAATGAAAATGATTTAACCATAGCTTCTACTTTACCGTGAGACAGGTTGAAAGCAGACCTATACCCATCTCAGCACGACAACAGGAACACTGGAAATTTAGCAGTTGTTCAATAACCAACTGCCAACAATGTCAGTACAACTGAAATCAGCCTGCAAGAAGGGGAAAGTCTCTGAGAGAAAAAAAAAAAAGGTATTAGAAACAACTGGCATGAGATGAAGACGAAACCATACATATCTTATGAAGCTCTTTGTGGCACTGGAACCTACAGGTAACTACAAGTTCATTTCAAAACAGAGAGGATTCCAGGAATCCCCCTTTTTCTGCCAGTGTCGATAGCAAAATTTACTAGTTACATCTGAAGATGTATGTTTCAGGGGATAAATCACTAAATTGGAAATAAAATGGCCAGTTGTCTATCTACAAATAAAAACCAAATTTTTCCCTGTGTGGGTGCAATATATTACTAAATTCACCATCTCCTACTACTTTGTGCAAAGATGCTAATACCACCACACTCAGAAAATTAAAAATGAATAAGGCAGATGAAAGCCTTTGACCTATCCTCAGTGGAACATTTGGGAGAAAAATGCATTTCACAGAACGGAGTCAGGCATACATGATTTTCATTTATTTAACAGTGTCGTCATGAGATTCAGGCATCTCTCCTTGCAAGAAACTCTCATTATCAGAGACTAAGAGGTTACCAGTAGGAGCATTAAAAGACTTTTGTAATTCTGATTTATGATGATTAACTACCCAGTGTAGCAGAAAAAAATGGTTAAACAGAGTCAGCGTCATCACATGTTTCAAGAACAACAAATACAGCTGCAGAAAAACAGGCCAGTCTCATTTATTTTGCCACTAAGAGTGCAGGGATGTGCACATACAGTGGTACCAACCCACAACAGCACTTCGGAGAAGTGTTGTCAGGGGAGAAATAAAATTCATGCATTCATTTTCCCCATGGTCACTGTCATAGCCAAATGACTGAGGCACAAAGATATTCCATTAGATTTACGAAGATGCTCCCTTTTGGTTTGCAAGCATTATAACACCTCACAGCTATGCTGAAATCAGGGCTTTAAGTTCTCTCCAGACCTGTGCACACGTGACTGCACTTAAAAACTGCTTGTGTCTCAGATGAGGGAGCTTGTACAGACTCCTAAACTATTTTCCATAGCTCCAGAAACACTGTTAACTAGTACCATGGGTGCTCCCTCGTTGCTTCTGGCTTCCACCCCTTCTAACAATAATCACTCCTCTCATGCCATGAGGTGTCAGGACAGTGGCAATATGCAGCCAACACAGAGAGATCAGATTTGCTACTGTAAATGCTCTTAGCCAAACCAACCAATTTGTTGTCAGAAAGTGAAAGAACAAGTGTCTTGCAGAGGAGAAACAAGTAATTGTAAGGGCGACTGGCATTACCTTTGACTTAAGTAATTTCTTCACRGTGGAGCTCCAGGATGCCAGTGATTATTCCCGAGAGCAAAGTGTAGGGAGTGAAGCTACAACTTAACCCACAGTGAATGCACACAAAGCTCCCTCCTACGAAGCACAGCTGTATGGGTTCTTTGTGGGKTTTTTTTCGGGTTTGGTGGGGTTTTTTTTGAGAGAGAGTACAATCATCACAATATAAATAGAAAGGGCTGCACTTGCTCCTTTCACTGAAATCCCTGGGAGATTGAACTGGGTCAAACAACTCTTCCCAGACTGTGACAGTCTGAGTAACAGGCAGCACCCATTCGGCTACTCGATGACAGGTGAGGATACTCRCACTCTGAGCAGTCTGACCAGTGGTGCAATGCAAGGACAGAGTTTAGGGAGACCCTGAGTTCACCTTCTCATTTACTAKCTTTCTGTTAACGATCGTTGCCAAACCTCAGTCTGCAGAGTCAGCTGGTAGCTGAAGCAGAAGTCTGAAATTTGCCTGCAGGGAGAGGAAAGTCTCTCAGAAAAAGATGTGAATGAGAAATAAAGTGAAATTACTCATATAAAACCACTGTGCTGAGCACCATTCAGGAGGACAGAAAAAGATCCCTCTGACACATGCCCTAGTTGAAGATTAGCCCAATACTAATACATTAAATAATGTATTAATAATACAATACAATAATACAAATAATGCAGATAATGCATTAAATAATGTATTAATACATACTACATTAAAAATGAAAAGAAGAATGTTTTCCCAGGGAAGTTTGATCTATTGTCTCCTTGAGGTTGTCCGTAGAGATCACAATGAAGCATTGTGCAAAGGGCCCTGTGCTGTTCCTGACCACGTCTTCTCTAGATGAAGCAGTCCAGCCAGTGTAACGGCATAGCATAACCCAAGAAGCAGAGCTTACCAGCTTATATCCAGCACTGGATCCAATCATCTAGGGTGATTACTGTACTTCTGGACCCAGGCTAGCATCTCTGCACAGCTTGCGTTGTGTGGGATAGTCACACCAGCTCCACCCAGCACTAAGCTGAAGGTCTCTGCACCCAAAATATTTATTTTACATTCACTACAGTCTTTCATTCCTTGTGTTTAACATGGACTATGGAAACTACAAAACCAGCATTGTTCATGTCCTGAAGAAGACTCCAATTCAGCTTTTCATACATAAGAGTAACTAGGAGAAACTTCCCGGGCCACTGAAAAGAAAGAAAATGCTGATCCAGTGGAGCAAAACCTGAAAGGTTTGCAGCAAACTTCGCCAGAGCATGGATTTAAACAGAAGGTCCAAATAAAGAGCAACATTCTTACCACCACTTGCCCACCCAATGCCATATTGCTGAATCAAGGTCAAACTTCCCACTATCTTCATTGTTACGGCATCAAGGCATGGCAGTGGCACTCCATCTCCCCTTACAAACACTGCCTGTGAAAGTTACTTCCCTAAACAATGGCACTATGTTTATGCAGGGGAAGTTGGAGAAATGTATTTATTTTTTCATTTGAAATCATCTATCACTGCAGCACAAAGTAAAATGAAAGTTTTAACATTCAGTTGAGTTTCAATACAGAAAATAATACTGTTACTGCAGAGGGTTTTCATAAACTCACGATGTAATCCAATTCAAAACCCCTAYTCATTTTCAGAAAGTGTCCTGTATCAAAAACTATAGCCTCTTCTGCAGATCTCTCACATTTCTTATCACATTCTCTGTCACACTGTTTCATGCWTTAAAATTACTGCAAACCAAAACTTAAAATGGACTATGGTGCAGCATTCATCTTTCATGAGCTACATCATGCATAGCTTTAATCCACTTTTGAAAGGGATGCAAAGCAAAGTTAATATAAGAAAGAAATACTAAAGATAAAGAAATAAAGAGGAAGAAATAAACCAACAAAGTACATAAAGACACAGTCTGATAAGAATTTATCAATGTAATTACAAATGCAGCAAAGCTGGCTATTTGTGAAATTTGCAGCTTTCTGCACAGAAAATGGAGAAGGGCCAAAGTTTTGCTAACCAGTGACTGCAAAAGTCTGTTTGGAATTGTATGTACTCAGCTAATTGAATATTTTCATCTGCTCAGAACAGCTACATTGCAGCTTACTGGTTGGATAGTAAGGAAAAACAGGTAAAAAAAATTCAGTAGATGTAACTGCCAAAAATAAAGAGATTATAAATCAAAAGGAAATAGCATTCATACTTTTCTTTGTATTGAGCATCTTTCTGCTCATCTAAGCCTTTTAAAGCCCTTCAACCGTCCTTTTAATATAGCAGCAAATAATCCTGGATATACTGCATGTCTGACCCAGGTTTTACTTCAGCTTTATCCTGTTTTCTTATTTCCAGTAATACATCACCTTTGCATTAGAGCCTCTCTGGAGCCCAGGCAATTCACAACTGATGACCGAAGTGAGCAAGCTATTGTAAAAAGCTTAACAAGCTCTACCCCTCAGTCTTGCATTGTGATTACCTCAGAATAATTACTCCTGGAGATAACTGATGAAGACCATATTAGGCTAAGGCAAAACACACACGGCTAAGTGTAAATCAGTTACAGCTGAAAATAGAGGAGAGGGAACAAAGACATTACAGGACTATTGCTATTATTTATGGAGCAGTTGTGGAGAATTCAAATAATTTCYTATACTTACAATAGCTGTCGGAGTTGAAGCCAGCACACAGTAGAGCACAAGAGGTGAAATGAAGCTCTCATCCTCTGTTCCAGGGTATGGTTTCATCAAATTGCCATCCTGACAGAAGAAACCTTGGATATGCACCTGAAAAGTATCGGTGCACTCGAAGTAGTAGGCGAGCAGAACAGTCCCAGCCATGATGACAAGCTGAAAATACAGCATGGTCACACAGAGACGTTAGTTGATTTTTTAACAGATGCAGCTATGCCTTCGAGCTACTCTAGTCCTGCAGACCATCCTCCCTTTATCATCACCCCGACAGCCCTTGCAATACTGGTGTGTGAGTGTGCGTGTTTCTGCGCGTCCGCTTTGCAACATCTGTTACATAAACCTTTTGGCAAATGACACTAATGAACGTCTCAGATAGGAGTGGGTCCATAACGCAGCTTGTAGAGGGACGGGAGCTTTGACAGCTACTTTGTAAAGGGCATGTGAGTGTCAATGGCAGCAACGATCAATGAAAGCTAGCAGGACGAGGGGCAGCACTGCAGGAGCCAACAGTGACAAGCTAAAACCTRTGCACAGCAGTAGGGAGCTGGAAAGGATTATTACAAAGGATAAAGGAAGCTAAAGCCGAAATGCTTCCTCGCTGCAGCTGCAAGCCCATGCTGGGGAATGTGCACCCTGTGCTAACCCAGAAGAGCCCTCTGTGCCCCAGATGAAGATTCATCTAGAGGGAAATCTGCTCCTGCCACTCACCTGTCCTTGGAGCTGCTGCTTACGAGTAAAGCTTTAGAAGTCTASTCAGAAATCCTGACTCCCCAAACAACTGGTTGCACTGCCTGGCTTCCCCACTGCATGAAAACTGCCTTTGAAAAAGACTTTGGCTTGAGTCTGGATCTTCATCTTTACACATACAAACTGCAAGGAGCCTTTCTTATCTCTTTCTTGGTAATTTATTGCTGGCTAAATGGGATGATTGGAAAACCTCAGCTATCAACTCTTTTTTGTATATATCCACAGTTACTGCGCATGAGCTATTGTCAGTGTCTGTATCGGCTTCCCACACTGCTTCCACAAYACATCTCAAAACAACCTCACAAAGGTTGTCACCAATATCACCTCATGAAATTAAGCGGATATACTAATTCATCATTCTTCTTCCCTCTCTGTCAGACCGCAAGGGAAATCTCACGTCACAATCCTCATCACTTACAAAAATATTGACTTGGAAATTACGACAATTACAGGATCTGGTTCAGAATCCTCTTTACAGAGACTAGTGCCTCCTGCCACTCTTACAAGAGTTGTCACATAGACAAGTTATCTTGCCACACCATAGAAAATAATAATAATAAAGTGAAATAACAAACTCCTAAGTGGCTTGTTTTCAGTATTTTGCCTCCAAGATTTCTGCATCAAAACTGTGTTGCTGTGAGATTATTGTAAGAATAGACCTTTAAAAAATAATTTTGGCAACTCCATCTCAAAGATATACTTACAAGCTATCCATGCATTACTTTGGCCTAACCTTGTACATAGCTCTGACACACAAGACAGCCATTAAAGTCATCGTATATTTAAGTGGGTGTTGGACTAAAATCAGAAAAAAACATGAAATCAGAGAAGTCACTGATGAAAGTAGAAGATCACAGAATCAGAGTGGTTGAGCTGGGAAGGGATCTCTGGAGGTCACCTGGTCCACCCCCCCTTGCTCAAGCAGGGACACCTTGAGCGCATTGCCCAGGACCATGTCCAGGTGGATTCTGAATATCTCCTAGGATGGAGACTCCAGAGCCTCCCTGAGCAACCTGTAAGATAGACTTAAGCAGGGCGAAGTGAAGCCAAAGCTGAGAGATTCTGCACCCTCCCCCATTTTTTACCTTCCAAATTAGCAATATAATTTTGTAGCCAGATTCTAAAGACCACAGATTAATTCCACCCCTGGAAAGTACAGCCTGGATTGTTTAAGGTTTTTAGCTCAACCAATTCGCTCTATGGATTCAAACATCAACTTCTGCTGATTACAGAACTATGGTACCAAGTGAAATTTATATAGACAAAGCATATAGCCCCTTTTTAGAAGCTCAAGCAACTAGGAATCTACACAATTATTTCCCCAAAAGATGTATATTCTCTCCTTCTCCCACCCTGACTTACAGCATGAATGTAATACATCAACATAAAATGTTAATCAAGCATTTGTTTTCTGAAGATTTTGGCTTCCTTCTGATGATTCAGTATTTAAGCTCAGTTCCAGCATCTCATACGCCCAGGGCCGTCAGAAGAAATCTGGCCCACCCTTTCTACCCCAAACACACCCCAGACATGCTTTAGGTTGCCAGCCCCAGCCAGCATACACAGAGGAGAGAACAGGAGATGGTACAATAGAGACAGCTGTTTTGTCCCCTGTTACTGGGGAAGGGAGGAGGAAGGTACAGAACTTATAGCCTTCTCTGTGTGTCATATGGAAAAAAACACTTTTCAAAAAATGTGGTTTTTTTGAAACAGGAGGAAAATTTCATTTATCCCAAATGTGCTCTCTAGCCAGTTAGCACAACTAACTTTGACCTTCCCAGTGCCAAATGCTGACTCAGTGCTGCATGAAAACCCCTCCTGTGTATAAAATACAGCTCTAGTCTGACTTATGTCAATACCTATCTACAACACCACAGATACACCTCAGTAATAAAACCAATCCCAGTCACACTTCAGTTTCTGTGTTTTGTTCTTTTGAGAAAGAAAAAACATATTATCTGCAAAAAGAGATCTGAATCGTGAAAACATCAGATCCCGTAGGTGATTCCCATCATCTCAAGGAAACAGCAACAGCAGACATCAGAAATCAGACCTCCAGCTCAGCAGACTCTACCCACCACAGTCCCATGATGACAAGGGATGATGTGAGGTACAGAAAGGACAGTCCAGCTATTACCATGAACATGAGCAAAATTTTTCTGCTCATACAGTCAGTGAAGACCTGACCACATCTGTGTGGCATGTTCCTGTGCCTCATGTTGAGTATTCACTGCTCTAAGCAGCTTCTCAGCAAAAGGCAAACAGAAACATGGAGAACTTCTCTCCTTTTTCCCTTCCCTTTTTTCTTTCCCCTTTCCCTTCTACTTGGTGACTATTTCATGTATTTGTTGTGGCATGAGTGAGGTTTTTTGTTTGTCTGTGAAGGGGAAATTCTAATTGTAACTGCTCAGCAGTGGTAATTTGTCACTGGGGAGTGATCTGGCACGGAGGGCAAGGCGGCSCAGCTGCAGAAGGGGTTGAACTGGCTGGAAGCAGGGATGCCAGAGACAGAAAGACGCCCCGCAAGGGAGTGAAGTTTCCCTTGATGACGAGATAAGAAATAGACAYAGCTGTTGTCTTGTAGGTTGTCTTGTAGCTGTTGTTTTGTAGCCATCCTGGAATGGGAGTGCTCAGGGGCCRCCCCTGGGCAGCAGAGCTGGGCTGGGGGATGGACCAACGGCCAGGCTGAGGTGCCCCATGCAACCGCCCATAGGACGGGTGCTGGTGCAAGTGGATATAAGGAATCTGCTCTGTGACGTGTCTTTGCAGACTCCGTGTAGAACCGCGTACTGCGGTAGGACTCTGCCCAATACATTGTTCATTAAATTTTTCTTTCATATTTAAGCACAAACATGTGTTTCATTAGCCTTGAGGGGTACCATAAAAATTCCYCAATATTTGTTTTGATTTACTGGTCACAGATGCCTCAATCAACTTCAGTCACCTAATCTTTTTCCATTTCTAAAGCTAGGACCTAAAATAACAAATGCACAAATCCCTGATTTTTGCAGCCACAGTCATTTTGTAGCAGATAATAACTTTGCATTTTCTCCCTATTTTCAGGTTTGCAGTCACTGAAGGAAGCAGTGAAGAAGAACAGGTAGGTTGACTTAAGATAAAGATACGAAGTCAGTTATGTAATTCAGAAAACACCATGCAGTTTAACACTGACATTTTGCAGGGTTTATTTATTAATCCCTATCAACTCACTTCCCTGAGTTTACTTGGGAAAAATTTAAAATGCTCAATAATTCAGTTTAGAAAAGCAGCCAATGAATACCAGTGTCTAACGTGCTTAATGGCCTCCATTACCACAGTATTTAACCATGTCATAATCCTTAATATTTATCATCGCTACACCATTTTAAGATAAGAAAATGCTCTTATCACCATTTTACAGAGAGGGGACAAAAGTAGAGGAGATAAAATGACTGCCCTTAGGTCACAGTATAGCCTGTGACACAGCCAAGATTTACCTTTCTTCTGGACCAGATTTTTCTGGATTAGTCAATAATCTGCACATGAAAAAGCTCAATGATATATGCTTAGGTCCTGATTCTGCAGAAGCTCATTCATGATAGTGTTAAGGAAACACATCATGTGTCTGATTCAGCCCCATTTAAAAAATCCTGCTTGGTTTTAGATCAAACTTGACAAGCTGGACTTGGGCGTTTTTTCCTCAAAGCCAGCTATTTGGACTTGATGATCTTAAAGGTCTTTTCCAACCTTAACGATTCTATTTAAATGGATTAATTCTGTAGCACTTAACACCTGTCCCTCGCCACATCATTGAATTCTGCACCTCTCTACAAGCCCACACTGATTCTGTCCTTGCAGACCTTCCTACCACTGCACACCCTTGTTCCTCTTTAAGTTGTGGGAGTTTTCTGCAATCAAAAAACCATTTTCTTAAATATCCAAGAAATATAAAGCAAGTCTTGCAGTCTTCTCTGGGCAGTTGGTAATTGGTGCAGATGCTAATCAGGTATTCGTGTAAGATTGTGTCCTGAGAAAAGAAAGAGAATCTTCAAAGTAAGCAGTACAATTCAGTCACACTAATCCCAGGGCTACTGGGATACATCCAGAAATCCTCCCCTTCACCTTAATACTCTGACGGCATAACTCAGAGACTACTGCACATCCAAACCAAAATCATTACAATACCAGATAGTGCGACTGAAGCCCCAGACTGCATACACTCTCTTCATTCACTGCAAAGCACTTCCCAGTTCCCTTAACAACAATCAGAAGATCTTTTTTTTACTGTTATCCACAGAAAAGAGGCCCCTGTTTTGCAATCAAGAAAGCGAGAGGCCAACTCCACTTGGGAAAGAGGCATAAAGCTGTAAAAGACAGAGATTAATGTTGAAAGACAGTAGACACAGTGGGAGGCAGAGCTTTTTGATCAGCCTATACTGAAGACTCCCCAGAGTTCTTAATAGAAGAGCAAGAAATTGAGGGAGAAAAGGAAGAGGCTGTAAAAATTTCTTGTGTACCCTCTAGCCATACCACCTCTATGTCCAGTAAGACAGGCATACGGCCACCGCAAAAATCTCGTTTTGCTGTGTGTTTTGTCACTCATATAAATCGTAATGCGAATCTATATGAATGAACCTGAAAACCCCCAAATGCTGCTGGTATTATACATAAATGTGTAAATTCTTTCAGCTTATCAGCCTTCCCACATGATACTGATAATATAACTTACAATGCCTTTAATGTGCATGACTGATAATTGGAAAACTGTTCTTGCACACAAATAAAAGACTACATTTTTATTCCTTCTGAAAGAAACCAAACCAGTATTTTGCATGAGGTGTTCCTTAGCAGATAGTCAATAAGATACCTATTGATATCCTTGCTCAGTTATTTGTTTCCAGCAAGCTTCAGTGGGTTTCAGTTCATGAACTGAAACTGTCGCAATTTCATGAGCAGAGCACCACAAACCTGCATGAGTGTTTTCAACTCTCAACACACGCTGTGGCTCACATTTCCACCCATTTTAAACAGATTTCCACCTGCCCTCTGAATAAACTCTAGTGCCCAATTATTATGCAAAATCTGAAAAATTTTGGCATGCTTTTTTGAGCTAGGTGATGAGAGCATGACTCTTGGAATAGACACACTGGAGCATCCAACAGTCACAGCATACGTGTGTCATGAAAACAGACAGGTTAGCTACCTATAGGACTCCTGAGTTAATGCTGGAAGGAAYTGTTAGGAGTGTGTCTTTGCTCTCTGCTGGTTAATATCAGAAATATTTAACTGTGCATCCCAGACTGTTTTGCCCAGGGATGGGTCCAGGTCTTTCTCTCTGAAGGAAGCCAGGCTGTTTTTACTTGGAGATGGAAACTCTAGTCTTGCCGCTGCAGTAAAGGGATGTTAGAAGCACAGCAAATTGGAGGAAATCACATGGATTGTTAAATTTCATGAGCCACCTTTACCTTTCTAAAAGCAGATCAAGCCTCTATCCAAAAACCACTGAGGCTGTTTCCTGACATATCCTGATGAGGGTGATGCCTCAAACACTCATGCTGGTTCAGGGGTCAAGAATTTTTTTATAAGGGTTGTCTGTATTTATTTATGGCCAACCGATACCCACTTACTAAACCATTCTTCACCTGATACAGATTTGCTACCTCTAGTGTTTGTACCTGACATAAACAGGGAAAGAAAGCATCTCATTAGTTATATTTTGTTTTCTTGAATAGTCAAACTTCCTTCAAATACTGGCAGAAGAATTACAGATTCCTGGAAAATACTGGATTTGTACATGATATGTGATAATTTTACTTAAAACAGTTACTTTGACAAAGTTTTTCACAGTATTTCTCTGGGAATTTTTTCAGGACTCCTGAAATTGCCTCTGCCGAAACCCCAACTATAACTTCTTAGGAAGGGTCTACATTTTCACACTGTAGAGTGGTCAAGTGATAAGGAAAACGTTAAACGCCCTATCAGACAAGCCTATCCTTACTTCTTAACACATAAGATGGAGTCAACGATTAATTAGAAGTCCGTCTGATTCAGTTGCGCTAGCAGCTAAAAGGCCTATTTTCACACTGAGGTGTGAGGGTAGTAGGTACATATCTCCCATTAGCATTAACGGGAGTTAGCAGTGTGGATTCTTCTGGGATCACCAAAAGCCTTGGTCTCTACAGCAGTTTGTTAAGCGTCTGTTCCCTACCATTTTATCACAAATGACATGCCTTAAAATGTTTAATCTTCACACTTCTGTAGCATACCCAAGTCTGTAAAAAGAGGAAGAGCGTATCAGACAGTAAAGGCTCTTACAGTCTCTGACTGCAATGAATTAATGTTTTTAATGGATGGTAAGGATCTGGCCAACTGTATAATCTTTTAGGTTGCCAAGGGATTGGATGTAGCAAATAATCTACTTTTTACAAAAATATTACAAAAAAAAGACAAAGCAGCTAGAGGGATGTGTAATGAACAAATACTTCACTTGGAGACAGTGAGAAAACCTATATTGGACTTTCACTTAATGGTAAAATAATTCCAAGTGAATAGTTTCATTATGCCAAATAACCACATATTTTACACTGTCAGAATCAATAAGAAAGCCAGTGCTCTTTCTAAGCTGCCTCTTTTCAGAAGTGTTTTCTCTCCCTCAACTGATATAACTGACTTTGCAATCTGATTCTGAAATCAGCTTAACCAGCTTAAAGCAACTGTGGCACACAAAAGTCATGGTCTGTTCTGAGAGCAGCCAATTACAGGACATGGCTTTGTTACAGGAGTTTTTAAGTCCAGTCAGCATGGTGGCACCAGCTGGAAGGCAGCGTGGAGGGAGAGACAGGTTGTTAGCACACACAAGCTTTTGAAGCTGGGGCTGTGTAGAAATCAGAGCGGTCTCTGCAGAGCTTCTTACAAGTCCATTTCAAGAACTAATTGTATTATTTTACCATTTTAGTAATTAAGTTGGGACTAGGTATAGTTTATAAGGCTGAAGAAGACACTCTCAGACAAAAGAGGACTTTACATCTTCCTAAGGCACTTGTTTCAGGAAAACAAGTTTTGTAAGAGTAGCATGGCCTCTAAAAATACTGACAAAGGGTTAAAAACTGTTTCAGCTTCTTTTTTATATAACGGACCCTGAAGAACTTCTATGTGCTACATTGCAGAGACTTAATGTTACCTATGAGCTCATCCATATAAAGAAGTCAGATTTCTCCAGCTCTAGCTGTGTAGTTAAAGCAGTACAGTTCTCCTAATGGCAACAGACACATAAAGGCATAAAAATGCTGTAACCGGCACAACTTTTTCATATGTAGGAAATCAAATAACAGTATGAGGCACCTTGATTATCAGGTGTAACTCAATCCACTCTATACACTGCTCCAACTCCCAGTTTAAAGCAATGTTTTTCAACATTTTAATTTGTAGACCCCTATATTTTGCCAGTGATTCTTATGTAATAAATTTAAGCCTACTTTCTTTGACAGGCAACTGTGACCCATGGATCGATCACAGGCTGAAACTTGAAGGGAGGAGGGACGCCTACCCACGCACCGTGCTGTGTATTATAACAGTGTAATAGTTTTTATGTAGCAAGGTCTGAGCATAAAAATGAACCAAGCCCAAAGCATCAGAGACAAATATCTTTGCACTTGCTTAGGCACCCAGGTAGGATAGGAATAATTGGAGATACTGGGTCCAGTTTGTCAGAAGCAGTGTTTGTTAGAAGACTGATGGCAGAGCTGGCGGATTTCTGAACTCCAGCTGCACGGGTCCATTACAAGCTATAATCTTCTGCTACTCCTATTAATTAAAAAGACATTTTTCTCCTGGTATCTGTCTTTTTGAAGTTAATAGTTCTCCAAATCAACACAAAAATCTAAGCTGTGTATGACACCCGCTATTATTTCGGGTTTCCACTAGAGATGGGTTTGCTTATAATGGCTTTTGTTTCTGCCTCCTCCATTGATTCTTTTGGGACCTGTAAGAAGATGGGAGGAAGACTACCTTCATATCCTGGGCAGGCACCTGGCAAGGGTACCTCCTACAGGTTTTGCAACAGTAGATGGAAACATGGGCCATTCTAGGAGGAGTGAGAAGAGCTCAGAAAACATCCCCCACCCTTCTGAGGGAACAATAAAGACATGCTGTGAACAAACTCGGTAACTCCTTGGCTACCTCCCCTCTCAGATTGCTGACAAGGATGCTAGAGCATGTTCTAACCTTTGGGATGATTCCTCTGACATCAGCACTGAAAGTTGTGTAAACCTGAGAGGAGACAAGGTGCCACATCGGATGAATGCATCACAGATACTGCCCTATCAAAAAAACCTCAGAGAGTCAATAAATTTTCCTAGATCCACTGAAATCTGCCACTGACTTTATCAACTAAGAAAGATAACTGATATCAATAGCAGTTTGCCCTCCTTTCTCTATCTTACATACCCTACTTGCTCAGCACACTTCTCCTTTGTGGTGGAGAAAATTCAAAAGATGGACGTATCTTGTTTCAAATCCTGGGTTGTTGGCTGTCTACTACAGCAGGGATGGGTGTGCAAGTATTTGCCATCTCATGCTGTGGTTGCCAAGAACCACATACCTGCTTCTGACCAAACAGTGGACGAACAATTCTGTCCTATTGTTTTTTTTTTTTTCCTTTTCTCACTTGTAATCTGTGACCACTGCCTTTGTAAGGAAAGGGCCCATTCATTCAAAGACTATTAAAAATGCTTTTACAAACAACAGAAGAAAATTCTTTATAGATCTACCATGCTGTTTCCTGAGGATGCTGGTAATGGTGATGCTAACTTGCCTGTTTAAGAGTCACCAGAGGAAAGCATGTATGTTGCAGGCCTGATCGACCGCCTTCTTTGCTCATACGTCACACTAAGTGTAAAGTGGGTTCTTCCCAACTGGTCCTGCCTTCCTCTTAATTCTTCGTGTTAGTGACTTGAGTACAAGAAGCTGTACACAGCTACGTAACTCAAGGTCTGCACTTCCAGCTATTTTGTAGCTGTTTAAACCACAGGCTGACACATGGTATGCATTGGATCCTGTACCAAATGCCCAGAAGTTAGGGGTCAGATAGCATTCCTGGTCCTGTTTTCATGGTAAGGCTGCGACACCATTGAACAATGCTACACAGTCCTCTCACTGATAAAAATCAATGCTTTAATGCTACAAAATTTGCTGGCCTTTTCCCACACATTCTTCTCTATTAACGTTCAAATACTACGACACACAGGCAAAAGTGTACTGTATGTATGACGCTGCTGTATGAAATGCCCACATGGCTATGAGCTGCAACAGCCTTTCTCCCTTCACAATCTCTCTGAATTCCTGCTGAAAGGGAAAAATGCACAATTCTCTGCATTCATAGGGCAATATCTGTGCAAGCTATTGATGACTGGGAGCAGAGCTGGCTTGGGCAGGTATCACTTTCCCTGCAGAACGCCTCATCTTTGCCTGGGACCATGCACACAGGGAGGACCAGAGGGCACCAGGAGTGCCTCYGTCCCACCCCTGCCCAGCTTTCACCCAGGGGGTTGTGGGCCCAATACTCTGTCTTGTAACAGCCTTACCCTGCTCCCACGGCATTCATCACACGCCTGACGAGCTGGGCTGCCTTGGGACAGCCTCTTTACACAAGCTCTGCTTGTGAAAGGCTAAGCTCACTCCTTGATGCTTGAAAGGGACAACACAGGTCTCCTCACTCTCTTCAGAGGGAATGACACACAGGGGTAGATGTCCCTACAAGCTTTAGGCGGTGAGCCAATGCTATGGACAATTGCACAAGATTTTATGTACCTCAGAGAGGCACTGAGATGAATGGATAAAAAGGAAAGATTCAGCAGCACAGGTGTTGGAAACTGGAAAAAACACAGTAGTGTCGTCTTAATCACTAGCAGCAAAGGAAAAAAGCATTTCCCTCGTGGCTTGAAGAGGGACGAAATGAATCCCCAGCTCTCTTACGGAATCAGGTAATATCTGTGTTGCCGTATGCAAGAGAGTCTCTATAAAAATCAATACTAATGATATCTTTTATTTAGCTAGAAAATAGATAATAAATGCTGTGAAAAGGCCTATCACTTAGCTCCCCCTAGTACAACCCTGAACAGCAATACATCTGTTCAACCTCTTGCAATTTCTCTATTTTGTCAAGCTATAGTTCACTATAATAATCTGCCTTCTTTACAAAATGTTAAAGATTCCTTCTCTCAAGATTTAGTTCCTACAGTCATGCTACATCACTTTGTCCCTTTTACTAAACAAACAGTAGAAAGGGTTCATATGTGACAATTATGAGGACTTTTTTGTTACTGCTTTTGTGACAGAACAGGCCTTGTTATGGAGCAGACTTAAAAGAAATGTGATTTATTTAAGATAATCCAGCTTGATAAGATATATGCTGGATTTTTTTCTTAATTTAAGGGAAGTATTGATGCACAGTACTATTAACTACTGAGCTTGATCCAAGGTAGATCTTTGAAGGCTTATCAGCAGGGGGCATTAATGCAACATTAAATTCCAAATGCCAAACTACCAAACAACCAAGCAGAGTCTGTAGTGTTTTATGTTTTTAATATGTTTGGTTTCTCCCCTGTATTTTTCACGAGATCATCTCATTTTTTAAAAGTAGAGCTGGAATTCCAGGCCATTTGCTGATAGTAGCAATTTGTGTAGTAACCTATTGCGGGCTTTATCCTGATTTTAAAAAGAATCCTGTTTTATGTAGTTTAAAAGAGCGAGGGGCTGGCTTTGTGACCAGTAAATTTGCAGCCAGCAATTTCAAAGGGGATTATCTCCAGCAGGAAGAATAGGTGGGTTCAACACTCGTGGAGGATATTTGGTCACAAGCATCAGTTGCTCCCTGACATCAGATCGTGCACATTTGAGGAAATGACTGACAACACCCAACTTTCCTATGCTTGTACTCTGACAGCAGCTACTGACCTGGAGAAGAGAGGTATTTCCAGGAGGCAATTTTTACATAGCACCATTTTCCCCTCAGAGTGCCCATTTCACTCTCCACTAACTCTGAGGGAAAAGTAACCAMGCTGATAATTTAAATTATCAGTTACGAAGAATGAATCTAGGTGTTCATGTCAGTAGGATTTTATCCTCTATTAGCTTTCCTACACTAACAAACAACAGAAAGAATACACTTTGTTTCCTAAATGTTATTGAAGGCAATTCGCAAAGCTTCTCTGTCAGAAAGACAATCTAGTAGTGAGCTGGTGACTGAAGGGGTCAAAGTTAAAGAGGAAGAGATAACTGGTGCATTGGCTCTGCTCCTTGGTCTTTTACTCAGGGTTGATCCTTACCCCCGGCACACCRTGGTCTCATTCTTACTTTGTTCCCTGTTAGCATAAAAGTTACTGAATCTGGTGTGATTTTCCTCTATTAAAATCTATGTGTCATTTACAATAATCCACAGTATGTCCACATGTGTAGCATAAATTGCCATTAACTTAAAATTTTGACAAGAATAACATTCCTTGGGCTAGCACTGTATATTTTCTTCTCCACAATAAAAAGCTGGAAATTTAGCTAATGTTTTTAAACTAAAGTTGAGATTGTCACATCATCACCTGACTCCAGGAGTGGAATTTTTAAGAAAAATGAAGAATAGATTTAAATACACAGTAACATTGGGACTTTAAGCAACATTCAGATGACACCCACATTAAGAATGTGGATCGTTAAGCTGTTTGTCTGCTACAATATCAAACTACTCTCTAAAATGACTTAGGTCTTGCTTTCAGGTCCAGACCATCTAGCTTTGGCTCCAGTATCTGGTATGGTATGTCCCACACTTTTTCTGTCATCCTGTAATTCACTTAACATATTTTCCTCAGGTACATGCAGCCTGCTGGCTTTGTTATGTCAAAAAACAATTATGCAATAGTAAAACAAAACATGTTACTCAAACAGCTGTAGTAATAAAGGCCTTCTGAACTTCCTGTGAAATTGGCAGCTATCTTCTCTGTGTGAAAATTAAGACTCCTCTCTTAAGCAAAACCTGATGCTTGTACTATAATTTTCCTTTAAGRCCCCAGGAACATGGACTAACATTGGGTCTGATAGCTTTCCTGATAAATGTCAGGATGAGATCTGWACAAGCAAGGGGAGAAGAGAATTAAAATTCCATCTATCAAGCGGAAGAATGTATGAGATTTTTTTATTTTTGTTTTTATTTTGTACATAAAGAATGTTATCACTATTACCAAGTGTTATTAATACCTTCAAGCCCCAAGTACAGTATATATCTTCCCTTGAGCAGGTCCCATGAGGCTTTTCAGCAGGTGGCATTAATGCTCTATCCAGTTCCAAATGGCACACAGCCAGGAAGMTGCTGCTTCCAGCACTTAACACCTTAAAATGATCAACAAACTATGGCAGAGAGTAAGTAATTTTCTTAGGAGAAAAAGGCTGCGTTAAAATGGCATCTGTTCTGAATTATTTTTTTCAGCAACAGAAGCAAAGCATAGATATATTTTGACTACTCTGATATCAAATTAGAAGCAGCCAAGGGCATGTTTTCTTTTCTTCTGATTTTCCCATCAAGGCATCTGCAGAATCAGCATTTTCAAATAAAGACAACATCACTCAACTTTTCAGTGTTCAGGCATGTACCAGCACCAATAATACAGATACAGCACCTCCAACAACAAGAACAGGCACTTTTTTTCAAAGCAGCCCTGTACAGGTTTCCCCAAGTTTAAAGACTTGCTTTTGCAACTAAGAGAGAGGAAAGGAAAAGATACTGAGGTGGCAGATACATATTACCACTTGGGGCTGAGTGAAAATGAGTTACACCCCAGGACTGGTTATCCTGCCTATCTAGGGCTTGCCCAAAACAAACAGTACAAAATCCTGCGATCATCTTCAGGACTTGTTAAGGGAGCTCTTACCGACTCCACGAAATCCAGCATCTAACACATTAGTAAAAACTTCTACGTTTCAAGCAGCATACGACCAGCCACTGCTAGAAACAGGTCCTTTGGAAGAGCTTGTTTGGTTGCAAGACTTGGAACATTTGTTGCTGATTCTTCCAAGTGCAGGTTGAGTTCCTTGCATCTCATGAAACTGCCCAGAGGAGGGTTAGAAAATAGAAAAGAGTCTGCCAGGATGTCCTCAAAGAACTCTTCTCCAAATTGTGCTTCAAAGGATTCAGGGTTTGCTCCTCTAAAAAATGAGATTCTGTTCTAAAATACAATAGATCAACCTCTAGCACTGAGCCAACCAAGGCTTTTCCCTCCTAATCTATGTCCTATCCCAGGATCCCAATGAAGGGCATGTTTTACAAGGCTTCAGTAGGTCCAGCATCTCAGCACTCACTACACTAAACTGCTCCCTGGGGAGTGAGTCCAGGCTCTGGATATGTATCTCGAGAGCAGATCTTCCCCCAGTTATCTGCCTCATAATGGATTTCAGTCTGTCTCCCCTGAGCTTAGGGCAGATTTGACAATGACTGTAATGCAAAGCGCATTCTGCAGTGCAGTAAAGCCTAACAACACTCCTATGTCACAGGGATCAGCTACAGCAGCACAGGGACTCAGGTAACGCACAAGCAGCCAAATGAGGTATACACTGGGGGGTAGACGGGACAGGATAGGACAGACAGTTGTCCCCTCACGACATCTTCACACCACGTGAGACATTTTTATGAAAAAGGTGCTTTAGGCATGAACAAGACATTGTATTCATGCAAAGCTTGTCTGGATAAAGTTCTGCAGCTTGCTTTTTGCATCTACCTAATGGTCTGTTCTAGTCTCAGAAATATCTSAATACGTGAAACTTGTTGGAATACTTAAATATTGCAATACAGCAAACTAATAAGTGTCTTGTAAAACTCAGAGCAACTAATGAGTATTTTGTGTTGAATTTGTCCTTCTAACTTGAAACAARATGTGTTCTTCTGTGAAAGGGCTGTTCTGAGTTTGGTTCTTTTTGACAGCAGTTCTTAACCTGGACTATACTGACATGAGTCATCCAGTACACTAGAAATACTGTAAAATCTTRTCATAATTCATTATCTGCCTGATTTCAGTAACCAAAACACAAAATTGCAGCTTATTTAGTTTTGAAGTACCACAGTCATTCCATGCAAAATATGGATTTGATTGGCACACACACACGCATTTTGTTTGCATAAGGCTGTGTGCTCCAGAAGTGTCCAATACAAGGACTGCCCTGGAAAGTTGAAACGCTGGCCTTGGCTAAAACAACTTCCAAGTTGCCATACAACCCTGAGAATGGTTCACTGACTGATGGTATTTCACTGTACAAATGGCTCATAAAAGCTGTTAAATCCGTCATGCACTCTAAAAGCATTTTAATCTAACGACTATTTTCACTTATATAGAAGCTGTCAGCAAAATCTATTCCTCAAATGACAAGAAGCAACAGATCCTGACAAGACACAGCATTCTGGCACAACAGACTAATATATCTTTTCAGTATGCTTTTCATGATTGCTCTGTGGTATCTTTGTGTGGTATCTTCAAGCAAAGCTGTTCACTGAGAGATGCAGASGTATATTTTGATTTCTGATGTGTCCTTGTAGGTAGAAAAGCAAGCATCTTTCTGAAGATTGAAGGGACTGACAGTGGGAGAATCAGATGAAAAGGAGAACTAGGATAAAGCAAAATACAAAAGAAACAAAGATCTGAAGAAAGCAAAAACCAAACCACACCAAAACACAATCCTTACTTGCCCTGTGCTTGTTTTCAGACTGTAAACTGAAATGTAAATGATGGATTGGGTGACAYTTCTAGCAACACATTTGAGGAAAGTTCATGGGGAAACATAGTCAAGAGAGGACTTTTGCCCACCCTGACTTACAGACAAATGCCAAGGTGTGCTACAGGAGAATAKCCTTCTACATAGTGGTACATACTCTCCTCCCAATGAATAGTTGTTTATTCTTGTACCCTGTGCATCTTTCTTATCCTGAAGATCATTCCCAGCCTGTTACTTGGAMGAAAGGAGCTACCTTCTTGCAGACAGCTGCCCTGAGTCCACAGGCCATTGCCTCATCTACACATTACTCTTCCAGGAAGACCAAGGAAGCTATAAAAAAGCTCCCCATCAGGCTGACAGATCTAAAAGCTGCTGGGATCATACCTGGCCAAAGGAGGGGGAAGCTGTTTTCCACTCCCCAGSGTCCCTGCCTTGCAGGCTCAGGGAAGCACCTCTTCAGGGAGGGAAATCTTACAATACAGTCATAGAGTAACTGTGCATGGTTAGGAAGAGCAGCTCGTCAGAAAGTCCATCCTCTCACCTTCCTCACACTGAGAATAATTTCCAAATCTGCTCTCTCCTCAGACAGTTTTGCCCATAATTTCATCTCTTTTGTTCTGGTCATCAATCTGCCTGTTAGGAGAGAATCTCAATCAGACACCAATTCTGTCAGGTTCTTAAAAGATGCCGCTTTGGGCAATGCAAATGTGAGTAGTAAGGAAGCCTAACTTCAAAGCAGATCAGTACCTAAACCCACATTTATATTTTAGTGAACACTGCAATTAGACTGGCAAGTTGGAGTGCTGTGAGGTTCTGAAGAACAGCAATAACTTCTATTTTGTTCTTAGACAGAAAAGAACAGAATTATTGTTCTACAACATTTCTCAACCCAGAAGATCTGATGGTAAATGTAAAGCCTCAGAGAAGCCAAACACCTAGACACTGTACATTCTTGGGCCCCTTTCTGCTGCCTTTGAAACAAATGGTCATGTTGCCATTGATGTTGAAAGGTGTTAACAGCTGGCCCTTTCTCTGAAAACCTTATTAATTATGGCAGTGCTCTGGGTAGGTGTTTGGGGTTAGAAATGGGCAAATAATTTCCCAGCAGTAAATGTGTATGCAGAGACAAAAGGCTGCGGTCAGACCCTTTGCCTTAGCTGTCTTTCCACAGCAGGGGCTCTCCCTCCACCAGACTCCTGGTAACTCCACAAGTCACCTAGGCACACACCAAAAAGCAGCACATTTTATTGCTCTTTTGCTGTGCTCAAACTATTGTTAGGAAGATTTTGATAGGCATTTAGATCTCTCCTCTCCTTGCAGTTAGAGAGTGCGTACTCGTGTGTGCCTGGACTGTTCCTTTCCTTCATAAATGATACTCTGATAATTCCATCAATTACAACAAATGACAATTCTAAATTCTTCACCCTGCTGCGAAGTTCTTAATTTATTATTATTAACTACTTCTTGCAGCAGTCTCTCTAATATTCTCCCTCTCTTTCCTATAGTGGCATGGCACTCTGACACATTTTAAGCACCTGTTTAATCCCCCTCCTTTTCCCATACACATTAAAACACTTTATCACATTTTTAAGTGACTAATGCTTCAATATTCCTATTCTGCTACATGCTGAGGAAAAGAAAAAAGGAAAAGGCTGAGTAATTGTGTCTCAGAGACAGCAGCTTTACAGATGACTGCATTTATTTATTACTAAAATATATTTTAAAATGTTGTGCCAGTGCAATGGAGCTATAACTTGATAAATGTTTAGTTCTAAGAGAAAACTACTTTCTTTAGCTATGAAAAAAACTGTTGATCGTTCAAGGCCATTGAAAAAAGAAAAGATTTACAAAGAAGAGAAGAGGTGAGTATTCAACTAGCAGCTACTAGTTTTCTCAGACAAAACTGAGACAGTCACGTCTCAGACCGAAGCAAAAGTCAGGATAAAAGCCTTCATACGCAGATGCTGAGCTCCTGACCCTAGCCAAAGGAATATCCATAGACAAGTCACTCTGTGCCTTGGTTTCCTCATCTATAAAACTGAAATACAGCTTCCCTTATAATCCACGTGTTACAGTGGTTATCTCAGCATCAAGGAGACATGGAGAATAAGAGAACAACTATATGGAGCCACCAGCTACAAACGTATCTGAACAAGGTGCCAGGCTGTCATCTGTAGTTCACAGAATTCCTGGGGTTGGCATGCACCTCTTGAGATTGCCTAGTCCAACCCCTTGGCTCAACGCAGGATCAGCTAGAGCAGGTTGCCCAAGTCCATGACCAGTTGTGTTTTAAATATCTTCAAGGACAGAGACTCCACAACCTCTCTGTACCACCTGTCCTGGTGTTCAATCACTCTTAAAGGAAGAAAGCTTTTTATTCTGTTAAATGCAATTTCCTGTTTCAGTTTGTGCCCACTGCCTCTCATCCTTTCTCTGTACGAGACAGAGAAGAGTGTGTATCATACTGGGGAGCCCACCACAGCTCTCCAGATGTATTTCACCAGTACTGAGCAGAGGGGAAGGATGATCTCTGCTAACCTGCTGGCAATGCTCCTCCAGATACAACCCAGGAGGTTGTTGGCCTTCTTTGCCACAACAGCACATTGCTGTATCATGTTCAACTTGTCCACTAGCGTCCCCAGGTCCTTTCCGCTTCACAAGGAGGAGATCAGAAGTCAAGACAAATACTCCCATTCACTTAATTGTCCTTCATGTGTTTAGAAATGGTTTCCAGGATTTGTTCCATTGCCTTACCAAGGACTGAGGAGAGGCTGACCAGCCTGTAGTTCCCTGGATCACCCTTCTTTCCCTTCTTGAAGATAGGCGTGACATTCGTTTTCTTACAGTCCTCAAGAACCTCTCCCTATCACCATGACCTTTCATAGATACTCAAGAGTGGCTTGCAGTGACACCAGACAACTCCCATGTCTGCATCCTGTTGGGTCCATGGTCTGTTAGGGTCCATGGACTTGTGTCTGTCCAGTTTGTTTAAATCCTCCTCCACTGAGGGTGGTTTCCTTGATCCAGGTTTTTCCACCAGCCTAAAGGGCCTGGGATTCCTGYAGGCCAGTCTTACTGAGGCATGGAAGGCACTGAGTACCTCTCAAACCTTTCTGTGTCCTTTGTCACCAGGTTCCCTAACCCATTTAGGAGTGGGCCCAAATTTTCCCTCATCTTCCTTTTGGTGCTGATACATCTGTTGCCCTTCACATTCCTCATCTCATTCAGCTCCACTCCTGCATGCTCAGACAGTGCCTCTGTATTCCTCCTGGCTCACTTGTCCCTGCTACTGCCTCTTCTGTACTTCTTTTTTGTGTCTGAGGTTAGTCAGGAGCTCCTTGTTTATCCATGCAGACCTCCTGCTGCCTTTGCTTATTTCCTGCTCATCAGAATGAACTAATCTTGAGCTTAGAGGCAGGGATCTTTGAAAATCAACCAGCTCTGCTGGACGCCTCTTCTCTTCAGGGCTGTATCCCACGGGATTCTTCCCAGCAGTTCCTTGAACAGGCCAAAGTCTGCTCTCCTGAAGTCTAGGTCTGTGATCCTGCTTTTTGGCCCTCTTCTCACTATCCTAAACTCCACCATCTCATGGGCACTGCTGCCAAGAATGTCCCTGACCTTTGCAACCCTGACCTTCACATCCTAGACAAATTCTACCTTATTTGTAAGTATGAAGTCTAGCAGGGCATCTTACATCAGCAACCTGATGACCCATGTCAGGAAGGTGTCATCAATGCATTGCAGAAACCTCCTGGATTGCTTGGGCTCTGCTGTGTTGTCCCTCCAGCAAACATCAGGAAGGCTGAATTCCTGCATGAGGACCACGTCTGTGAAAGTGAGGCTTCTTCCAGTTGTCTGAACACCTCATCTACTGCTTCCTGATCAGACGGTCTGTAGCAGACACCCACAACAATGTCACCTATTTTGGTCTATCAGCTAATTCTGACTCACAAGCTCTCTGCTGGCTTATCACCCATCCCAAGGCAGATGTGTGATGTGACCCAGCCGCTCCGTTATATAAAGGGCAACTCTCCCTTCTTGGTGTCCCATCCTGACCTTCCTGAAAAAGCCTGTCTATCCACGGCAGCACTCCAGTCCTGTGAGCTATCCTGCCACACCACAGTGACACCAAGGAAATCATAGTCCTGCATTTGCACACAGACCTCTAATTCCTCTCATTTCCTTCCCACGGTGTTTGCATTAGTGTACAGGCACTTCAGAGAGTGTGACAGTGCATTCATCCCTGGCCTTGAATATTGTTAAGGCTAGAGTGTGCAACCCTGGTCTTGAATGTTGCCCAAACTCAGCAGCCGTGAAAGCTGGTCTCAGGCTGAAACATGGAATCCAAAAATAAACTGCCATTTGCTAGACAAAGAACACTTGCCAATAAGCTAGACAAAGAAAACCTGTTAATGGTATGACCTGCACTGCCTGCTAAGAAACCAGCTATAAATATGAGCTTGCTTTGTTAACCCTTTGTGCTGGGAACAGGCTGCTGATGAGTGGACCAGAGGGGCTCCCATTACCACCAACAGGCAGGTGACAGGGACGCCTCCTGTTGCTTGAAAAAGCTACTTCTTTCTGCAGAATTGAGAGGACAGTGATTGGGATCAGAGGTTCAGGAATCAGTTAGTACTTGGTATGTAACAGTTCTTACTTGCTGACTAAAGCTTATAATTAATCCTAAGTAAAAGTGAGTGAGTGAGTGAGTGTGTGTAATCTGATTCTCTCACAGGGGAATCCATGAACCCAAGTCACGAGCTATTAAATGTGGCATGACAGAGACGCATCTAGCTGTGCTGATTTCCCCGAAATGGCTTGAGAGCTTTCCCTGTCACTTCCTTACTTATGTGCTTATGCCTGGTGGGATCCCACTTCACTGCTCTTTTGTTGATTTGTGTCCCTCCTGTTCACATCAAGCTGGGCCGTTTGCTCAGTCCTGGTCCTTCACTGGTTGTTCCAACTTGGTCCTTCACTTCCTCACATGATTGTTGGTCACTATCTCCCTCCCCCATCACTATTAGTTTAAGCTCTCCTCTCCAGGTTGGCCAGCCTGTTGGCAAAGACACTTTTGCTTCATTTGGTCAGATGGATCCCCTTCCAAGCAGTCTTGATCCTCAAAAAGGGTTCCATGGTCACAAAAGCCAAACCCTGCTGCTGACATCAGCTGTGCAACCAAGTGTTGACCCGCAGGATCCATTCAGTCCTCTTCAGGCTCTCCTCCTCCTTGCTGGCAGTATCAAGGAGAGCAGTGACTGGCCTCCCATGCCCTTGACCATTGCACCCAGAGCCATGCAGTCAACTTGATATTTCCCAGGTCACTCCCGACAGTATCATTGGTGTCCAGGTGGGAGAGCAGCCTGGAGTAATAGTCTGAGGATTGAAACAGTCTTTCCACAACAACCAGCTGCTGAGCCCCTAGCAAGCAGCAAACTTCTCCAGACAGCAGGTCAGGTCGGCAGATGGGGACCTTCATTCCCCGCAAGTAGGGAGTCTCCCAGCACTACCACTCACCATTTCCTCTTGCCATATGGTTCAGGTTCAGCTGGCTCAAGTGCTTCACTGGACAGAGCTCTCAGCCAGGGAGCTGCCACAGCACTGAATCTATTTCATAGTTGCAGATCTGCATGTGGAGCAGGAGCCTTCCCCCCACGACCAGAAGTCACCAGCTTCCAGCCTTCACCATCACGGGAGTTTCCACTTTCCAACCTGATACACAGAGACTCTGCCTGTCCCCCTGCTGCAGTTGAAGGTGCAGGCTTTCAAAGCTGCAGGGTCTAAGAGAGGACCTGGTTGATCTCTTTCTTGTCATCTCTGATACTGTGCAGTCTGCTGACCTGCTCCCACAGTTCATGTGCTTGGTGACACAGATCCTCAATGAGAACAGCCCTCCTGCTGGCCAGAAGGCCATCTCCCATTGTCCCAGCCACAGCAAGAGGCCCCAGGTGCTTCTGCAGTCTGAGACCTCGAAAGCTTCATCCTCCTTCTGCAGCTCCATGTGCTGGTCAAGGCCCCCGTTGTTACAGGAGAAATTGCTCCAGTGGCTGACGGGGACCAAACCCTGTGACACATCACCGTCACAACTGTGTGAGCAGTGTTATCGGTTTCCCTTCTGTGCAAATTGTTGAGAGCTGTGCTCTGGGCCAGGACTTACAGAGACCTCCGCCTAGTACTTGCTGGAAGAGTGCCTGACCCTCCTTGATCAGGACTCAAGATCTGCAAGCTCAGAGTCCCCTTTGATCAGAAGCAGCTGGCAGAGCTTGCTAGAAGCTGTTGGAGCTTGCTAGCAGCCATGGGCTCATCTAGCTTCCCTCACTGTCACCCTAACGTTCCTCCAAGGGTTCCCAGGACTCCCCTGACCATCCCAGAAGAAGCTCCCAGAAGATCAAGAAGGTCTAAAGRAGAGCCCAGAAACTGCTGTGCAAACGGCTGTGTCTGGCATAGAGGCACAGGTAAACAGGAGAAAGATTGCAGTCTTTTCAAGTGTTAGATGTAGCAGACTTTAAATGAAGCTATGGGGTGACATAAACAAAAACATAGATGGCATAGGTAAGCTGTAAAACTCCCTGACATAGGAATTATGGGTGCTAGCAATTTGCAAGGGCTCAAAAAGCAACTGTAAAAAACACCTGGAAGAAAAATCTATCACAAGCTATTAAATACAGTGACACTCCCTCTGACCAGGGGAAGTACCAACACCATGTCAGAGAGAGCCACCATACAACAGTCGTATTTTGTACCCTTTCCTAGCTATCTCCTGCTTACCACAGATGTTCAGAGCCCTGCTGCCAAGACAGGCTTTTGGTCTGGCTCACAACTGCCTTATATTCTACTGGTGAAAGATGTCATCCTCTTGGGTCCAAGGTTGCTTGGGTTGGGGACAATGCAGCTCTTTTCCCCTCTATTCTAAATCAGCTCAGTATCCTCTTAATAGCTGTGAAGCACTCTGATGTTGTTAGACAGAAAGATCTCCAGTGGCACCACACGAACAAATCACAGTGTAATTAGCATTAACAGAGCAGTGCAGAGAAGGTTACAAGACAATGGTCAGCACAGGCAGATGATCAGCCTTGCTGTTTGATTTTCATACAAGGACAGCAGACAAGTGAAAATACCACAGGGGAAAACAGTGCAGGCCCCCTGTGTTGCAGGTCTTGCAGGTACCCCATCCCCTCAGCGCACGTAGAGAGGCACAGTGGCTCCCTGTTGTCCTGACTTTGCTTTACAGTGCCTGAGTGTAGAAATGCAGCACAGGATTTTGCACTGCTGGTGTCTCACAGCTTCAGACAGATCTGCTTGCTGATGCTACTCTACATCCTAACCTAGATCCTATTGGAGCAGAGAATGCTGAAAAGCAAAATCTGCCAATTTAATTTCAAAACAAAACAACATTTCACTGGGAGATATCTTTCAACTTCAAAGCTTCAAGGCTACATGCTTCTTCTGAAATGTTATGATGTCCCCCAGATCTTTCTCTGACTCAAGAGCCTACAAGACTCTTTGCTGGTATTTTCAAGGAGTTGATCAGACCATAAAATCTCTCAGAGCCACAGACCCTGCAAACCTAGCTGCCCCATTTGCTTTCCCTGTTAACATCAAGAAACCAAGCCTCCAGACTTGCAGAGAGGCCCTCTTCTAGAAGCAGGAGCTGTGCCACCCAAACACAAACTGCAGCTCCCTAATCTTCCTGTTAGTCTTCAACAACCTGGAGAAGTCTTAAAGATTACAATGCCTTGGCAGGCACAGACTTAGGTAAAATTATGGGTTTTGCATCAAGCTGTGCCACAACAGTGAATCTTAAAAATCCAGAATCTCTAGCTGCCTCCTAAGTGAGCTAGTGGAACAACACGGTATCTACTACCAGAGTTTCAGTGAACACACCAAATTAGAAATTACATTGAAAAACTCAGTTCCAAACAATGTTTTCGGATGGAAGTTTCTTGACACGTTCTGTATTTAGGGATTTTGTGCTTCAATACTCTTGCGCTGGACTGCTGTATCCAGTAAACGTCCCCAAGTCCCTGGGTATCAAGGCAGTCCAGAATTCATCGTTCCAAAACCATCTGTAGAAGATGGAAAATCAAATCTAGTCTTATTCTAACAACACTGACCTTCTCAGATGCTTATTCTGTTGACTATTTCTTCCAGGTATAAAGGCTTTCCCTCTAAGCTGACAACCTTGGAGGCGTTTGGAGCTCTGAATCTTTGTCATTAATAGAACAGCATTCATTAAAATTCATAAAACTTGCCTGCTCTTCCAGACCGATGTTATTTAATAGAGTAGTGCAGGTTTACAGTCTTTAGACTTTGATGAATGCAGCAGTTGCTGCCAAAAGAAACTATCTGCTGATATCAAGATTGCAGGACTCTTAGACCAATCATAAGAACCAAACAGAGAAAATGTTTTAAATAAAGTAGGAAACTATCAAAGACATTTTACTTCACCTAAATGGACATAGCCTTATTAATATGCATAATGCATTACAAAATCCATTTTACTTGCCTCCAACATTTTTCCAACTGAACGGGAAGCTTTTAAAAAAACTTACCTTTTCACTTTGAATCTCATCTGCTGCTTGCAAGTCATGTTGTGTCTGAGCCAATCCCTTCATACAACTCTTTATCACTGGTAGGCAGTCATATTAAAAAATTAATAATGGCCACTTCATCTTCCAGAATCTGTAATCGTCTTGTTACATTATTGTGAATGCAGGGTAGGGAAGAAAGGTAAACTTGGGTTTTGAAAACTTCCATAAAATCCCTAGGTTCTGGTGCTCACTTTTGCCCCTTTCACTTAAAGATACCATTCTTTTTTCAATGTTAGCCCTGTCAAAACAAGTAGAAACAGAATAGTCCGTCTGAACCTGGATTTAACATTACTGATGTTCCTCAAGATTCTCTTTCAACAAGTCTCCACATACACAAAGGGCAGTTTTATCTCCTTCAGGGTCTTACTGAATCAAGGTGCAGTAGCAGGAGGCACTAAGATGCACATGTGCTTTTTGTAAGAAGCTAAATAGTGGCTAGTACGAAGGAGAGTCCAATGGAAATTACTTCAGGATGCAGATGAGTCTATAACCTTTCTTTTAACGCAAAGGAGTATAGACTTAGGTTTCTTACTGACTTGGCTGACCCTGGCTTCCTTTCTTGTTCAAATCACATCTACTCTGAGTTTTTTCCAAGTCCCAAACTGTTTTTCTCCTTTCTCTCTACAGAAAGACTCTTGCAATAAGAATGAAAATCCTGAAACTCATAATGATAAACCAATGCTGGTATGTATTCATATGAAACCAACGTTGTATAAAGCACTTTGTTCCCACAATTTCATCAGTTTGAGAGGTTCAGTATGTTTCCTACCATTATAACAGAGCTGCACTGATTTTTGCTTTGGCTGGTTTAAATAAGATCATAAAGATCCCTGATGACTACTGATTTAACTGGCTCTAAATCAAAGATTAGCACAACTATAAAACTAATAGAAGTGTAATCTGCTATCCAATCTATCTGAAAGGTTAATTCACTCCATTATAATTGGAATCTTATGTTGGTCAGGCACTAATAAGAAACTAGATTACATTTATGAGGTATATTTACACATTTTTTGCTGTAATTTTATAAAAAATGCAGTATTGATTAGAGACTACAATAAATCAAATGGAAATTTGATCCATAGTTCCACTATGAAAACCACAGTATCACAGACTATATTGAGAAGACATTTAAAGGCCAAACATCATCCTCTCCATGAAGCATGCAAAACTCACAAGGAGTCTTGAAAAATCAAGTAGACGGTCATAGATGGTTTAATAGAAATAAAAACGGTATTAATTCAATAATCACACTCTAAATTTCTGTGTTTTAATAAAGTATATAACAAGCCTTGATGTATTATTATTATTAGAGCTCCTTCCAGGTATGTAAAGTCTACACTCCAGAAATAAGCCATTAAGTCACGACGAACAACAGATTATTGTTTTTTAGGATAGACATGCAGTATTTAATAGCTGGGAGAGGGAAATACAGGGATAATTCAGCCATTACATGACCAAATGTAGCTATACTTTAAATTATAGAATTCACCCTACATTTCATTTACAGTATTCACCCTACATTTAAATTGTAGAATTCACCCTGTCGTGACAAAACTGACAGTAACTCCAGTAATAATTGCACCATTATTTCCAAGCTGCTTTAATCTTATTGCAGCATATTTTTGGTAGACCCCTTTTTAATTACTGTAGAATCATAATAAGTTAATAATGCTGTAGGATGATGAAAATTTAATAAATGATTCAAACTTATTTTAAACTAGTAATAGCCTATCCCCCACGTGTCCTGTTACATGGGTTCTCCCATTCATCTGCTCATGTGATCAGGTTGTAAAGGAAATGACACGAGAAAGAAGGGTACAGCAGGGTTTTGGGCTATGTTTACAACTTTTGGGCAAAACAGCCTGGCTCTTTGCACTGACCCTCTGCAAACAYGCAGAGTCTTCACTGCAAGGCTGCTAGAGACCACAGCCAGCCATGGGACTCTAGGTATGTCTAGTCTGATGCAGATCTTAATCCCAGTGAGTATATAAACACATCATCCAAAAGTAAGAGTTACAGACTGTTATGAACAACCATTTGGTTTCTTGAACTGTGTAACAACTCTTTAAAAATCGACTATGTGCTTAGTAAAATATTGATTAATCATTCRTCTAACAACCATTTCTAAAAATCTATCTGCAGGAGAAATCCTGACCATTAAATCACTCTGTTTCAAGATGAAGATGCATCTTTATTCCTGACTCTTTAACTTAAAGCTGGAGTATTCCAGGAAGAGGTAATACAATTTATCATTGTATATTTATACCAAAGTCACAGATAACCTACATCTTATGAAGCCTGAACTTCTGAATCAGAAGTATAGTTTTAGGCATGGCATCAAGCTGAAAGACAATCCGTGAAGACTCATGAGTGTCAATCTCTAATCATTGTTGTAAGCAAACACCATCACGAATAATGATTTCATGTGTGCCCATTTAGCATCCATCATGTGCGCAAGATGTAACAACTTTCAAAACATTGATTCCCAGCAATACCACTCTCTCACATATTTCCTGCAAACACATCTGCATATGGTCAGTTTTCATATAGTCTCTTCAGCAGCTCCACTGAGTTCACAGCTCCAAACAAATACATGACACATGCAAAATTACCTATGATGTGAGATGGTATACGATCAGACTTTAGGAATGCAATCCGATAACTACTTGTACTATATCCAACACCTCACAGAAATTCCTGGTGAAATACACCACTGAATTGCGGTATGACTCTAAGGAAATGTATCAGAGGAAAAAATGTTTCCTGCTAAAATGCTGGGATGTGGGGATGGACTGAGGGGAGTGTCCTGGTTCCGGCTGGGACAGAGTTAACTCTCTTCCCTGTAGCTGGAGGGGGTGCTGTGTTTTGGGTTTGGTAATGAAAGGAATGTTGGCGGCCCATTGATGCTTTGGTTGTTGCTGGGTGGTGCTTGCACCGACAGCCTCCCCTGCCCTTTTAGGTGCAGGGGGACCTGAGGGGGAGCATAGCCGGGGTGGTTGACCCAGCTGGCCAATGGGGTATTCTATACCATGTGACATCATGCCCAGCTTAAAAACYGGGGGCGGTTCCTTTGCGGGGGAGCGCAYGGTTCGCGGGGTTTGGTGTGGAACACGTGGGGATGAGCAGTTGCATTGTGTATYGCCTGTTTTGTATATTCTGTAATTGTTGTTATCGTTGTTATTATCACTGTTCTACTTTGTTTTATTTCCATTATTAAACTGTTTTTATCTCAACCCGTGGGTTTTCCTCCGTGTGCCCTCCCGATCCTCTCCCCCATCCTACCGGAGTGGGGGGGTGAGCGAGCGGCTGCGTGGTGTTTAGTTGCTGGCTGGGGCTAAACCACGACAGGGAGGTAGCAGGCCTCCCTTCAAACTGTCCCAGAAGTCACGAAATATATCATGAAACCTGTGGTGCACCAGCCAAGTGAGTTAGAAATACGGAAACATACAGTATCATTTCTCCAGAAGGCTGTATTTTATTTTATTTGTTACCATGTTCTGCTGTATTCATAATAGCTATATTTATTTTGTGTTACTCAGGTGCTGGTAACTGGATTATCCGTTTGTGCTTTGGAGGGAGAAGATACCACAATTTAGAACCTATTTACTTCCCACACAAGGGCACCAAAATSTTCTGTCAGCAGCTTGGGGAAGTTCAATAGGTTGGTGCAATACCTTAGGTTTGTAAAGGAAGCACAAGACTTGGCAGACTGATTCCTAAAGCTGGTCTTTGAACTCTGTTAGAATTCCTAGAGAGCAGAAAACATCAATATTCTTAAAAGCTAAATCGCTTGTACGAGTCTGTTTGCTGTAAGACTGATCTTGATGACTTCACCCTTGTAACACTGCTAAAACAAAACCCTCCTTTTCAATGTCTGGAATGGCTGATCAGGAGGCAGAAATCAAGTCCTTTGCAAGCCTGATGAAATTGGACATGATGCTTAAAGAGACCTATTTTACCTTCTGAAAATTCTCCTGAACTCAAAACCATTGTCAGAAAGTTCCAATGGATTTGATATGGCAAAATATGCTTTCAGCATCTTGCTTTACTCTGACATTTCTCACATCTTTCCTACTGATCAGTTCTGGAAAGGCTTGATTGTATTATTTAGGGTTACTTAATATGGATTTGTGAGTCCCTATTCATTCCTTTCCATCCCTTTTAAAATTTCATGTAACTTATGCAAATTAAGTATCATGTTAAATAAACCCAGGGATATTCCTTCAGACCAAAGAAAAAAATGTATGTTCATAGATGCAGACCAGAGGAAATGGTGCAGTTGTGTCACAGAGGAGTCAATAATGTGATAATGCACTGCACCTGCAATGATCTCCAAATTTTCATGTACCTGAGCAAATAAATAGCTCAACATTGTCTGCTTGGGAGAGAAAATATGAAAAACCCTCAGGTCTTCGAAGTATGCAAACAAACAAACAAAAAGTAACACATCAACTGCTCTACCATAATCTGCAAGAAACATAAAAATCTAAGTATACTTCTGAAAAGAAAGGAGGGAAAAATTCAGCAGTAATTTTCACTGATAACATCACTCTGTTCCCATAGGGAGATAGCTGCCCATATTACATATTGTGTCACAGGTATTTTCACATTGCTATCTATTTTAAGCCTAATTAAAGTTGCCCAGTCATTGCTGGAAATAGCTTCCATTTTAGAAGGCTTCAAACATGGCTTGTAGAGTTCTGCACATATAATACAGAAAACTTGCATGAATGATGCCTGGTTTTATAACCAATTTTCTTAAAATCTCTATACAATCAATTCTGATTTCTAGTTTTTCTAGCAGTAATCTACTAAAGCTATGGGTTTTTTTAAACTTACAAATTGACAAAATGGACTTCTACTTAAAAAACAAAGCAAGTTCAATCACCGTAACTGCTGCATAATTAAAAAAACACAATTCCTTCTCTTACAGACCTGGTTATATAGACCAACATATTATAAATTGAAGTAGTTCTCAAAAGTGTTGGCTAGCTTCAGGGCACAGTGAAACAGACAAAGCAGCATGTTCACAACATTTTTCTCTACTACCAAATGCATTTCTTTGTTACTCATAAAGACAAAAAATTTTTGGTACCTTTAATCACTTCCTTGAAAACTGCACCAAATTCATTGGTGCAAACCCTCAGATGTTATTCAGGCTGTCAAAGGGATTATTTGCGATGGGAAATTTTCAGGATAACGAGGGAGACTACAAAATAGGCTTCACATTCTGCAAGCAACAAAACAATCCTTCTTTCATTTATTTTTAAAGAAAAAATGCAGTAAAGCAGCTAATCCCTCTTGGGCAGTCCCTCAATGTTAATTTTAAAAGGTTCTCAAGAAGCTAAGGAGAATCAAATAGTAATCTGCTTTTTTCCAGAGTGCCTATTTTGGCCACGAGTTTTCTGTGCTTTTTGCCTAATTGTGAAGCACCTAGAAGAATTATCATTTCAAAAAATTAAGTTTTAGTTTATAGTCTAATAATATGAAAGCTAGGTAATATGAAAGCTGCCTAGCAATTCAACAAAACCAATCCAATGTTCAGGAGACACCTGTTCACTGAGATTAAGCCAATTTTACAATATGGAGTTATCCAGTCATCTGGAACAAAGGAGGTACGTGGTGGAGAGACTAAGAAAGCAAACAATAAGGAATGACTGGCAAACGGAGAACATAAAGAGACATTTAGAAAGAGCAACAAAGAGAAACAGATACATATGCTGAGTGAATAAAATAAGAAACAATGAATCCCAAGAAACAGAAGTGACTAAAGCATGGGGATTATGCAGAAACATCACCCTGCTACAAGAGGAGCTCCTCCAAATTTGCACAGCATCTGTCACCATCAATTCACACAGTCGGTCTAACCAGAGGATCTAACGACAGGCAGTTTATACAACACCAGCACATGACATGTCCCTCAGGGCATTTTGTCCTCATAGCATCCCAGTGGAGCCACGCAGCCCTACTGCTTGCATGGCACAGATGGAGAAACAAGGCACAGGGCTTTAAATAGCCATGTGCAAGACACCTATAGCAAGGGAAAGGATTGAGCTGGCACACAGGAACTGCTGCAAAAGCCTTCTTTTCTGCCTCAGCAGGAAACAAAATCAAAAAGCCCTACACGGTGAACACTAGATACTGCTACAGAACAGAGTCACTGATCATTGCAACTATTTGGAAGTTAGTTCAACTTGGGATGCCTTTTTAGTTAATGTTTATAGTAAAATCTGCTTGGAATTTTTTGGCATTTTCTAGGAGAGCTGGACATTACCTTGCCAAAATTAAAACTTACATTTTGAATATCCAAAACTGTGATCCTATGTTTGTATGTCCTTTATGTAATTTTAACCGTATCATTAAAGCTCTCATGCAATCAGCAAATTTTTCTTATGAGAGAAGTGACTTTTTTTTAAAGAAACACAATTAGAAAGTCACTCCCAATACATTCGATGCCTCTTACAAATGTTGTTTTGAGGACCACAGCACACAGAAAAAGACATTTCACACTCCCCAAACACTGCTCAAAATTAGAGGGCACCAGCCGGTACACACAAATGTGCAAAATCTTTTCAGTTTTCAGAACACCTAAACAAAAAATTAGAATAAAAAAAGTGCCACATATGTCATGACTGTTCCAAATTCACTTATTTTTCATAGCTCCCTAGACCCTGCTGTGATGCTGATGACAAACATGAGTTCAAGAGGCACTTGTCGCACTTACACAAATGATTTCAGCATTGCAGAAATTCTCTTGCTAAAGAGTAGTTCAGCTCTTGGCTTGACTACATGAAATACTGGCAGGAAAATGTAGGCAGGGAGAGAAAGAAGAATGCTTTCCTTCTGTGCTTCTGTAAGTTGAAACTTTTTTTTTTAATTATGTTTGAACTGATATTTGAAGATGATTCAATCTGTCCAAAACTAAAATAGCAAAAAGTAAAGGAAAATTTACCCCACTGATTGTAGAAACAGAGATCCTATAAGGCCGTAACATACCTACAGTTCAAATCAAAGTTTGCATCAGAATAGACCTAAGACTTGAGCTTTGTATTTTKCAGCATTTTTCATTTTATTCATGGGGGGGAAGGGGAGAAGAGAGTTTTCTTACAAAACCTTCAGTTCTTTGCAATGTGCTATATATTGAGCTGTCAAGAAGAAACAGTTTCCACTCTGCCTGCAAAAGCTTTCCTGAGGGCAGAATAATGGATTTAGCTTGAAAAAGTAGGATCTTCAGATTACAGAATTTGAAAGATGTTCCATGTTTTAAGTTTTAATGATGTTGCTTATTTGAGTCTGCCCCTACTACCTTGTCAATGTCAGGATTACAATAATCTACAATAAAGCACAATGTGGCACATACATCAGTCATATTAAAGTCACTTGGTATTCAGTAACTCTTTGATCAGTTAAAGACAACTTAATTAAATCTGGTGCCAGAAAATTGGAGTGTTTTCATGTGCAAAGACACACCTTAGATGCACCTGACTCCTTTAGAAGTAACTGTAGTCGAAAATAAATCCTCAGATAACTCACAACCTGAAACCACTCAAGCTCTCAAACCAGGACTTGCAGTGTGAGAAGGAAGAGGAGGGAAAAGGAAGTAGAAAGCACCACATCAGCAGAAATTCCAGAATAAATTTCTCCTTTTATTATCTAGAGAACCATTATAGTCATAACTGCTGTTGACTCAGAAGAGATGAGAGGGTTTTCTCTGGAGGAAAAAGAATAAGTGTTGCTTGTTTATTGCTTCTTTAAAAACTACCATTCAAACAGTCACAATGGTTTAAAAGTTGTTTGCATGCTTTCCCCCTGAAGTCACATATGGGGATGGGGATGCTGTTTACTCATAGTATGTAACTATCCTTCCAACATCTATTAGAAAATGCAATTATCACACCACATTACACTTCCTGTCACTAATGATAAGCATCAAAAAAAACCCAAGTAAAATCACTTTGACCCACTAAATTCAAAGTCAGACTGTACTCAGCTCCCCTATACCCCTCTAGCATGAGTTTTGTCCGAGAAAGCTCACASCGAAAATGGGATGAAGAAAGAGAGGAAAAGACCACAGCGCATGGAAAGCACTGCCAGATCAAGACCTCAGGGTAGCTCACCAGTCACCTAGGTAGAGATCAGGGATTCACCAGGCATTTCACTTCTCCCACTCCTACACCTGATGTTGCCTAGATCTGAGGGAGCCTAGTTGTTCTGACAATTTATTCCCTGCCTGCAGAAAATTGGGCCACTGTGTACAAAACAGACCTCTGCCAGTTGTGATTTTACCTTTCGCCACCTTCAACCATATGGATGTTATGTGGAAGGATGTAACATAACACTCCTTGGATCAAACCTTGCAAAGGAGGGTCGCAAAATAATGAGACAGCTGTGCTGAGGCATCATTAAAGATGTTTCTGACAGCACTCTCTCACGCATGTCCCAGCAGGTGAAGGAGGGAAGAGATGCTCCACAGAGAGTTTTGGCGACAGGTGCCATCATAAGTCAAAAGTATGTGAAAAAGGAAGAAAATGTGAGAAAATGTTTCCTGTCATCCCAGATGCTGCTTCTACTACTTTCTCTCACGCTTGCCTACAATCCATAAGACCACTTTAGTGGTCAGTCCTGGCCATTAACAAATTCTCAAACAGGCTGCTGTGCACTATTTGCATTTGCTGGGATAAAGCCAGGGCATACCAACAGCTAGGAGCCTTTGCTGCATGCTCTGGGTCCATCACTGACTCCAAAGGGCTCTGGAAGCTATTGGATCAGGGCATCCTGCTCTTTGCACTTCTGTTTAACAACTGTCAGCAGCTAGCAGCATCAGTCCTCATGGATCAGGTATTCAACAGTCCGAACACTGCTCAAAGCAGTGGCACATGCCAGCTAAATAAGGAAGGAACAAAATTGGTCTTATCTTGTTGCAGCCTCTCGCATGTAAACCAAGGCTGGGCGAGAGCCTCCTGAAGGCTCCTGTCACTGATGCTGGCTGCAAGCAATGCTGCAAAGAGGSGCAGGGAAAAGGAGAATATTAGTCTCCTGTACATCCTAATTAATTGCTTATGTGTTTAACAACATGTAATATACCAAATCTTCATAGACATTTGGAGAAAAATGCCAGACTGTAATGATACCTCTTATAATACAATAAAGAACCATCTAGAAAGCTGCCTGCATTATTTGGGAGAGGGACTCAGATTTGATAAGTGGCTAAAAATTAGTTTAATGATTCCCTATTTAGCCTTTAAATCTACTCATACTGTGACATTGTGTTTCTAATTAGGGACTGAAAATGTTGCTTTAACATTTCTGTCATTACAGATTAGACATCACATGCTATCTCTATATTATTAAAAAGTTCATATTTTGAACATAAAAAGGAATTTGTAGAGTCAGGCACAGGGTTTAAGTTTTTCTAATGAGCCATTCATCTTCAGGTCAGGTTTCATAATAAGTAACTGCTACAAGTTAGCTGAGTGTGGAGGAAAATGAAATGGAAAAAAATGGAAATGCAAATAACYGCTGAAATTATAAGTGTCACATTTGTACAGACTGCAGCATAATGGTATTTAAAATGTCTAAACTGTTTGTGACACCTCTTTTCCACCACTGCCATCACAATTTCTTTGAACGCACACTGCATACTGGGCAATTAGCAAATATATACTGGYAGGGCATCTGACATGACAATCAAGGCTCAGGATTTTTTTCTTAAGAGCAAATATCTCAAAACTTTTAATCACAGGACCAAATTCCACGGAAGACAGTGGAGGAGGCAGCACATTCTGGGGAACAGGCCTATGATAATATTTACTGACAATCTCTTTTCCTGCTTATGATCATCTAACATGTCTGCTGCTAGATTGTTTTCGCATGGAAAAATGTTATCAAGGAAAGACGGCAACATTATTTTCAGCTGTCCTGCATGCACCTTTAGGAACTGCAGCAAGGTGTCACACAGTTAATCAATTCTCATGGCTGCTTCAAAGCTACAAGAATAGGGTCCATCCTAACCCAGGCAATCCAGCACAGGGCTTGGTGTCTGGGGTAGCTCATCTAAAAAGCACTGCCTTTAGTCTCAGAAGYGTGGCAGTAGGAAAAGAAAAACACCTTCAGTGTGCCTTAAGATTTACAGAGACTTTTCAGAACGCAYGGCTACTATCAATCATCTCTGCATTCCCAGCAGGAAATTAGATTTCCTGTTGTTTAATGCTACAGTGCTTGACATAAGTCTATGAATTCGTAGTTCTAGTAGTGCTACATTAAAAATCTATACTGTGGACAAAGAGGGGAAGAAATACATGTTTTCATCAAATGTAGCAGAGAGAACATCTYTTCAGACACTGACTCTCTGCTTTTGACTGATTTTTAATTTAAAATTGTGTTTTAATCAGCAAGGCAAGAACATGAAAAGACAAGGAAAGTACACTTACAGGGCGAAACATTATTTTATCTTCCTCCTGTAAAAAGATTTATTCTTATATCCATGTCAGTCTTGTCTACAGGAAGGACAATTTATACCTCTGTCATAGGCTGCCAACCAGGTTCATCATTCATACATTTAGAGGACTAAAAATCTTCAGAGCTGCTTGTTTCAAGCAATAARTTTGAGACATCTCATTCCTGATGGTGTTTATTTGGTTTCTTCTGAGCTTATTGCTGTTTTTTCCTCATTTCACCCTTTCTTTCTCTAGCTGATGGGGTAAAGTAGTGACACATTTTCTCAGCCAGAACAGCCCCTCAGTTTCCCCAGGGAGCAGAGACAGAGATCCCCCAGGAAGCTGGACATTATGTCAGTGAYAAATCCCTGTGAAGCACTGCAAGGCTCAGCCACCTTCCCACACTGGTGTCTCCCATAGCTGCAGCTGCGAAGCTCCTCTGCCAAACTTTACTAGTGGTTTTATTATGCTTTTCCTCTGTCCTCATCTTCCAAGTAGTCAGATTCCTCCTGCAAGGAAGGTCCATTCAAGTCAAAAGGAAAACTACTACTTGCGTTAGATTAAGCACCCAGGGATCATCTGACTGTGTTTTGGGGGCTAAACTGGTAGTACAGAAAGTAGGGAATGCATATAAGCGAACTGTATCTCCTGGATGGAGAAGACGTTATGAGGAGGGGGCCCCAGGTGAGTAAGGGCTAGAGAGGTTCTGGATACCACTGCATGCTTTTCGCATGTCCCTGGGGAAAGGTCAGTGCTCAGGAGCTCTGGAAAGCAACCATTCGCAGTGCCCATTACACCTGCTGCCGCAGCACGCTCAAACCTTTCCAAGATTTCAGTGGAAATGGGACAAGTCTTACACAACGCCCAGCATTACAATTAGTCTTTTGACTTCCTAATGCTTCTCTTGCGGAAGAGCACAAATCACCTCATAATTTGGGCCTAAGAGTGAGTATTGCATCCAAACTATATCAGACAGGTGGCTCTCAAGATGGTCAGTCACAGGCRGTTATCTCCTTTTCACCATCTAAATTTGTGGAAGCTTTCATCCTCCTTGGAAACCTAGCRTGGCCCCCATTGCCAAGAAAACCATCCCAGCCTTATAAGCACCAGCTGAACATTCATTGATTTGTATAATGATTTTGGTCAGTCCAGCAATGTTAGGGTAAGTAAAAGAAGCACCACAAAAAAGCAATTTGTACAGAGTAAAATAATAAGCCAATTAAAAAAAAAGATACCCTTAACAAAGATGTGGAGCCACACTCCATTGTGGGAACAACCACTCCTGTAACTTCACTGCTAGCCTATTCACAGTCCTTGTGCTAGCCAAGCTCCTCCATCACACTTAAAGGATAGGCATGCGTCACCTAAATTTTATGTTCCACCTGAACTGAAATCAGAGCGGAGTGTTGCTTCCTAAACCTATGAACCATTACACTGTGAGATCAGACATTTCCTTAAACAAGGTCTAGTCCTTGTGCAGCAGCAAGATGGATGCAGGTCTGAGGAAAAATGGGAAGATGAGCAATCACCTGCTGCTGACCTACACCTGCAGCTACTGCCCGTTCTCTACTAAATGCCACAGGACTAGCTGGTAAATTCAGTAGAGGCAAGTCTTGAAAACACAGCATCTACTTGTTCTTGTGTGCTTGTATCTAAGATCTGGCTAACTCATCCAGGACTGTTTTCAGGGGGACTTGATGGCACTGAGTATGAAGATGGATATTCATGTTATCAAGTAAGAAAGCATTCTTCCTCACAAACAAAATGGCCAATAAATGAATTAATTCCTGCAGAGCAGAGCTGCCTTCTGCATAGGCTTGGCAACTGAACACTGCGCTCACCTCAACAAAGATGAAGCAGGGGATGATGGAATAACTTCTCTGGGTGTTGTTTCCTAAAGCCATTTCTCATCACACTTCCTGGGGAGGCACTGGTCAAAACTTTATTATCCTGAAAAAGAAAAGACAAAGGTATTTCAGTGTGTTTCCCTTCTTTGCAAACTCCACATTCAACACAATGAGGTTCGTAACATGGAGCACTGACATATTGGACCAGGGATACAGACTAAAAAGAACATCAAGGCCTAACTGGTGGTCATACTAGATAACCTAAGAAGGCACGCCCTTTGCAGCACAAAATCAAGAGACAGACACAGGTTACAAGATACATCATCTACAAAGCAAAGAATGACAAGGAATTTTGCTGGTTTARCCCGAACCAGCAACTAACACCACACAGCCGCTCGCTCACACCCCCCACCTCCCCAGTAGGATGGGGGAGAGAATCAGGAGGGCACAAGTAGGAAAACTCGCAGGTTGAGATAAAAACAGTTTAATAATGGAAATAAAACAAAGTAGAACAGTAATAACAACAATGATAGCAACAACAATAACAGAATATACAAAACAGGCGATGCACAATGCAACTGCTCACCCACCGCACGTCCCGAACGAACCCGCGTGTCCCAAACGAACTCATGTGTSCCAAACACGAGAGGTCCCCCCCCCATTTTATACTGAGGATGATGTCACATGGTGTAGAATACCCCATTAGCCAACTGGGCCAACCGCCCCGGCTATGCTCCCCCTCAGCTCCCCCTGCACCTGGCAGAGCAGGGGAGGCTGAAAAGTCCTGGTGCAAGCACCACCCAGCAACAACCAAAGCATCAATGGGCCATTAACGTTCCTTTCATTACCAAACCCCAAACACAGCACCCTCTCCAGCTACTGGGAAGAGAGTTAACTCTGTCTCAGCCGGAGCCAGGACAGGAATACAACTGTTTTCCCCAATTACAATCCACTCCCAAGCAAAGGCTTCTTCCCCAGGATTGTAAAATCACATTTTCGGCCCACTGTCCTGTCTACAGTGTGTTTTAAATCAAGAGGTTTTGGTAATTGACTTGTGAACTTGTACTTTAAAAGACACGCTTATAGTACATAAACTGTACACACGAYCAAAATGTTTATCTGCATGAAGTGTGACCTGCTCAAGATGACAGTATGTCTTACGCACAAAACAAAACCTAACAAGCAAATACAACAAAAATGCAATGAAGGACTGGGCCCTTGTTGCAGAGCCTTTCTAGGCTTCTGCTACAAATTTGTACATTAACCCACAAAACCCTACCTACTTAGCATTACTTCRGGCTACTGGCTATTCTAATTAACATAACCTTATAACGCTCTGTGCTAAGACACTTAATCTCTTTACAGCACAAAAAGTAGGAAAAGAGAGAACAGAAGACTAACATGGAGAATTTTTACTGACAGTGCATGTGCTTTTCTATATGCATGAGGTAACACATCAAGAAGCGAGGTCTGGCTTAAATGATTTTAGAGAGAGGAATAGGCTAGCAGGGAAGAGGGGGCTGGTAAAGCAGCATGTAGCTCAGAGCTGCCAGGTGCATGCTTGCACAGACCATGAAACACAGATGAGAATGGAAATCCTTTGCTATCAATTTTAACGTGAGCACATCAAGCAACAGTACAGATTTAGGTGGGCCTGACCTCACTTCCAACACTCACACAGAAACCC
>JASVER010000100.1:759143-933020 GCA_030449065.1 Oceanodroma leucorhoa
AGGGAGGTGATCGTGCCCCTGTACTCGGCACTGGTGAGGCCGCACCTCGAATACTGTGTTCAGTTTTGGGCCCCTCACTACAAGAAGGACACTGAGGTGCTGGAACATGTCCAGAGAAGGGCGACGAGGCTGGTGAAGGGTCTGTAGCAGAAGTCTCATGAGGAGCAGGTGAGGGAGGTGGGGTTGTTTAACCTGGAGAAGAGGAGGCTGAGGGGAGACCTTATCGCTCTCTACAACTACCTGAAAGGAGGCTGCAGAGAGGTGGGTGTTGGTTTCTTCTCCCAAGTAACAAGCGATAGGACGAGGGGAAATGGCCTCAAGTTGCACCAGGGGAGGTTTAGATTGGATATTAGGAAAAATTTCTTCACTGAAAGGGTAGTCAGGCACTGGAACAGGCTGCCCAGGGAAGTGGTGGAGTCACCATCACTGGAGGCGTTCAAAGAACGTGTGGATGTGGCGCTTCGGGACATGGTTTAGTGGGCATGGGTACTGGGTTGATGGTTGGACTCGATGATCTYAAAGGTCTTTTCCAACCTTAATGATTCTATGATTCTATGATYTCTGCAGGCCAGGGCCAGGGGGGAGGAAGGAGGTKAAAGCTGCTGTGTTTTCTAGAGGATGCTTTGCACAACATCTTCCCCCGGCTCTTTGACCCCACTGGCATCTGGGTGGCAATTCAGGCCTTGGCATATGGAGCCTGTGAGGTTCACGAAGAGGTCAGTGCTTTCTCACCAGCTCTCAGCAGGGTTACTGGAAGAAATACTATTACCAGAGCACTGAGTTCAGCAGAGGTTACGAAGCCTGATTGAGGAGCTGGATCAGCTTGCCACCTGCACCATGATGGAGGCTCTTGTCTTGCCACCTATGAACTACTTAATGTATTTCTTATCTCAGCTCTTCATAATTTGACCCAGAGCTGTAAAATATACAATGTATATGACAGTTTTGGTAATACGGTTCTAGGCAAAGCACAGCCATAGTGACTCCAGTGAAGCCACATCCTGTGTCAGAATGGCTTCTGAACTATTAACCATTGAAAAATACAGTTCCAGGTCAAACAAAATACCTGGGAAATGTTACCTGTGACACGCYTCAGACACTCCGATCCTACACTGTATCCCAGTTCTGAAATACAAATATTCTGGATTTTCAAAATGCCTGTTTTTCCAAACATACTTCAGCTTTACTTAGGAGATAAAATGGGTTTTATCTCAGAGGTTAGTGTCATTGTTTAAAAAAAAAGACAAGGTAATCCAACCCTATTTGGACTGYGGAAAAAATTTCCAATCATTCATTTTTTAACACCACTTTTCATACTGCCAGTTCTTGTGCCATGTGCCTCTCCCTTTAACTTGGAAAACACATGGTGCCTGGTAGAATAGTAGGTTAAAGAGTTAGAGCAGCTTACAGAGCATTATTCCACTAAACTCTTTTTGTATCCTGGAGATACACTGCCAGCACCTTTTTTGCAAATCCTGTTTTTCAAATGGCTTAGTGCAAAGATGTTAATACCTCAGCACCTTCATGAATGCTTTCCCAGATCAAGCTTAGAAATAACCAAGATTTTCCATAACACTGTCCTGTAACTTCAAGCTGTGCCTTCAGTTCCAACTGCTGTGACTGCTGCGTGTTCCCAACCAAAGCAGAGGGCTGCAAGGCAACCCAAGAATTTAAGAAACTTTCTCAACAGATGACTGAAAGCAACTGCACAGACTAGCAAAGAAGCTGAGGGTTCTTAATAGTCATATAAAATTGCCTAATTTAATGCTAGAGGACCCCTGATGTCATAAATATGTATCACTAGGTCTGTTCTTTTAAGCTTATTGTGCACCACTGGTTTAAAAACCTGTGTTGCTTATGGGAAAGAATTTTACATGTCAGCTTCTCTCCTRTGTGATGACACATTTGTGTCAGACATAAGTAGAGACCAAATAGTTGCCTGATCAGGCCAGCTAATTCCCAGATCATGGGAAAACTCACAGCTTGCCTGTGCTTGTCATAGCAGGTCTTTTCATCAGCTTACTTGACAGAAGAGGAAAGGGGAGGAACAGTGTGATCTTGGTGGGAGCACCACCTTTTGTCTCTCTCCAGCTGGCAATGAGTCCTCTAGGGACACAGACAGCAAAACACAGATTACAGSAATCCCTAGATGCTTCAGTCTGCAGAGCAGTCAGAGATAACCCACTTTTGCCCAGAGAACCGGGGACTCATAACGAGATGTAAGTATTTAGTGACAGTCCTGTTTTATAATCCAYGAAGATCTCTCCACATGGAACAAATTTTCATGGTGCAAAGCCTCTGACCAAAGCAATGGGAAATAACAGCTATAATGTCAGCATCTGGTATTGCCTTCTCCATTTTTTATTTTTATTTTTATCAATTTGACTCAATTGTTAAGGAACTCATGTTATCAAAACTGTAAGAGGCTTTTTAGATCCCACTAGCTGTGATCTTTTAAGGCCTGGTATGTGAGCACTGCATAAGAGTAGAACTGGTCAAACCTATTCTAACTAATTAGGGGCCACTGTAGAGGGAATATTAATAATCTGCAGCTCTGGTATTATGAGGTGCTTCTACTCTTTAAACAATATATATAATTGCATAATACAACATTCGTGAATYAAGTTAGTTCTCATCTTGCTCAATTTACCCCACGTGCATTTTCAGAAAGCCTGATCTACAGCATAGGAAGGAGTTTATTGTCTGACATCTCCTGGGAGAACAAGCTGAGACATAGAATATACATAAGTGAATTGATAATTAACTGAAAAGGACAGCAAAGAAAAAAGAATTCAAGCTGACGAGATTTTCTTGCCACAGGGATCCATCCAGGGAAAAAAGAAGAATGAGAGCCAAAGAGTGGAAGAATGTTCTAAAAAAAGGTATTTTCTTACAGGTTACTAACCAGCAGAAGAATTTCTAAAAGCCCCGTTCAGGTGTGTACTAAAGCTTTTTATGTGAGCATGTGGCAGACAGTAAAAAGGACATATCTAGGACAAACTGCCATTTGCTGAGCCTTTAYAGTATAAGCTCCTACAGCAGACACAGTACAGCTGATCGTTGTTCTGTGTAATCAGTGCTCAACCAATTAATTACTGGTCCGATCTTCAGGAGACAGTGGTCACCCTAATGTTTTTTAAGCTATGTCCTGCATAGGCGAGAAGAGAAGATGAACATTATGGCTTTATATATTGCTACAGTAGATATCTAGGCGCCTGTGGAAAATACTAAAATCAGCAATCCAGAAAAGCTAACAGGCACCGTTTATCATAGTTTTCAACGTATGTTTCATTTAATCAATACCAATGCATGTTTCTTTTGCTATTAGCTCAGAGACTGCCAGCCTGAAATGCAGTTAACTGCTGCGCAGGCTAAGACAGCAGCGTGGCCACTGGCACTTGTGGGATGTCACTTCACTGCAGAATCCCAAATCTGCTCAGACCAGAGGTAAGGAAGGCAACCACTGATCATTTTGTACCAGGATGTGATGCAAGCACAAAAAATGGATTGTCCCTCTTCATCTACACAGTCTCATGATCTTTTCAGCAGCAGCTAACATTCTGTTTCAAAATAAAATGTAAATGTTATATTAGGAGGAACACAACTCTGGTATTTCTGTAATGATGCAAAAGCTATTTAAAATGCAAGCATTTCCCCATTTGTAAATTAGTTTAACCTTGACTTAACAATTTGCAACCCTCTGTTGGCAATTGGCTTCAAATTATAAAGATCTTTATTCTCATTAAAATAAGAATTCTGTTTACAAGTAAAAAAAAATCACTAGAACTTCTGCACCAATCCATCAAGGATCAATTTGCCCAACTGAAACATGAAATTGCATATGTCAAACCTCCATTCAATTATGAAAACAAATTCAAACTAATACCACTGCTGAAGATGATTATCCAAGCTTTTGCAGAGAACTGTATCATTATAACCATTATTTATTACACTAGCTCTTACAGATCTCATTCTAAACCAGAGTCCTCTATTTCTTGTGGGGGAAACAGAGCCAGAAAGAGTTGAAGCAATTTGCCAGACATCACACAATGACTCAATGTCTAGGCTGAAGAAAGACATATTATTCTCAGACTCCTGTCAAGTGCTCCATCCACTTGACTATACAATATCTACACTTGAAAGGTACTTGCTAATTCCTGCACAAAAACTATGCAGTTCTCATTGTACATTTAAGTAATACAGGTTTCCCTTAGCTTGCTACTGAAACCAAACTGAGTTTTGCTACTGAAACCACGACAGAATGCACATCACAACACTGCACAAGCACCAATTAAATATACATCAAAACGTGACAGCCTCGCACCCTCTCTATGCATCTTCACCCCTGATATGTCCAAAGGCACCTCATTATCCCAGTGCAACCCTGGCATGAACATGCCTGTAAGGTTGCAACAGGATAATAGAGGGTTAAAATGTCTTTCCCAAAGGTCTTTTCCACATAAGCCTAACCAATGCATACAAAAGGGCCTAAGGAATCAAAGGTAAGATTTTCCTGCAAAAGGCAGTCATGGCTATTTAATGTTTTCCAGGCTGAAGTACAGACATTTTCAGTGTTTTCAAAGTAATCAGAAACACTGAGTGGTGGCATGAATCATTCCAAAAGCCAAATTGTGTGAGGAAAAGTACAAATGACACCGTAGCATAAAGACCTGTTTGTGATTTGGTTTGTCTGCCTTGCATCCAAATATAACACAAGCTGTTTGCTTGGTGTTATTGCATAAAAATAGTACAGCTAAGAAAACAGCACCACGTCTGCAACAATTAGAAGGTACCAGACAACTGGCACTCAGTTTGCTGTCTCAATGAGCCAGAACACACCGGTTTTGACCTACAAACAAGAAAGTTATCCTTTGGATCAGGTTGCCCTTGATCTGTGGAAAAGTGCATATACACAGTGGAGCTTGAGCAAGAGGGAAGATACCTAGCTCTGGCTTCCCATCATCAAAGAACTCTTTAGCCCATCCACCATGAACTGAGAGGCAAAGGGCCACCAACACCACGGCCACCAGACTAGTAACATGGTGTYAGACTGATGACATTGTATGCCCAAACCCTGACTAACATGTTTGAGTCACACTKGATTTTTATTTGTTAACTGATAAATTGCCTAGTAGCTGATCATAAACAAATGTGTGTTCTCAGTTTCAAGACTTGCCTGGTGTCTGTCTCCCAGAGCACTCCCATATCAGCAGCACGACTTCCTACTTTGCAAGAACACTGAAAAGAGGAGCTGAACAGATGAAGCAGGAGCTCAGTTTACTGGATCTAGATCTCAACACAGAATAAAATTTATTATAAACTTCCCTAACAGCATAAACGCGTGGTTTCTATTTAAGCTAAAGAAATTGGCCTGTCATCACTGATGATAGCGAGCAAAAGAACAAAAAATCCACCAYCAATACACAAAATAAACCCACACATGTTCACAATCACAATAGACAGTTTTGCAGCATTTGAGTATTAAGCCAGAAAAAACACTTTTTTCTGATGAGAGTTCTGACCTTTTTCTGCTAGCAGAGGTCACATTTTAACATTTTTGCACTCATACTAGCAAACCGTTTTATGGCAAACAGTGATACCTACGTAACGTAGCTCATAGCACATCTGAAATGATGATCCTTGACAAAAACCCCACCTTGTTACGAAGAAAGCTACGTCAATAGCTATCTGGGTTCCTAAACTACCAATCTCTTAAAAATGTGTTGCTGAATCCCTGGTGACAAAGCATGATTTGATCCACAGAAGAAAATAATGCCAGAGATTTTAAGAATTCTGTTAGGGATGTTTTCCCTTGCTACTAGCTTCATGTGGAAAATTATCCCRTGTCTGAGTGATAAGCAACAGTATAAAATCTATAGACAGGCAGAGTGAGAAGGGATCTGCACCACTTATATCTCCAAGAGAGTTCAAGAGTTACGTCAGCACRGCAGAGGCCTCGTAACAACTTCTCMCTGCAAGGAGGCAAGTGAAATCCCACAGCTGCTAGTGAAAAAATCTGCATTGATGCCACTTGGCCAGAATTTCACAGATGTTGTCTAAGTAGAACCCGAAATATAACTGTGTAAATAGCAGGTATATGCATACTAACATCCAGGAAGCCAAACAAAATGGCCACAAGCCTTATTTTGAACCATCTCACACCCTCAAACCTTTCCTTGCCCTGCAGGTCTGAAAGTGTCATCATGGTTGCTCTGTTTCATTTGGTGAGGCATTGAATTCCTTGTGAAAATGTTCAGTGTATCACTTACTCGGTGTTGCATTGAATGATACCCACTAAAATGTGGTGTCACATCAGCAAAACCATACGAATAAAAAGTTTAACCTGCTATAGCTGATAAACTTCTCTCCTTCTTGCAAAAGGATTAGCAGTGCATGATAAATGAAGAAGGAATCTGACGATGAGATTCATTAGGAAATTCTCAAAAAAAAGTAACAAGCAGTCTCTGGGGAAAAAAAAAAAAAAACACCACTGAATTTATCCATGCAATTAACAAGACTGATCCTGCTCCTAACTTTCATTTAACTCAAAAAAGCTAATTGTTCTCTCATTTCAGCCCCTCAAACTTTAAAGTGAATCTAAATGAAATAGTTGTGCATTATCTTGGGCAAAAGAAAAAGACTATTTCTGGCCTTTACCCATCCACCTGAAGGCACGTCATCTTGATTTAGACTAATTAATTTGCCTTGTGAGCTTCTCTGAACAAATGCAAAAGGCAACTGGTCATTTATTTTACTTCTAACTGGTTAAAACTTCATGTATCTTTAAGGACATTTATAGCAATAAACTGGCCAGTGTGGTCAGCAATAAAGTAACAGTTCATAGACATAAGGGACTTTGAATTCCAGAGATTAGTAATATGATTAGTTTAATGAAAATATAGCAGTCTATAGTTCCAAAAGTAACATATTCAAGATCCAGAACTGCAACTGATATTGAATCAATTAATCATGGGCTTAAGACATGGGTACTCTGTTTAGCTATACGCTAAATCACCAGCCTTAAAATATTGTAGAGAGTTCTAATTTCACTGTCTCATTTGCACAACCTACGAAGAAAATAGTCAAGASCCCTTTTTATTTACAGCTGACAGTCTTGCAAGGCTCAGGCTGGAAACCAAATATTAAAGTATGACCTCCTTGATTTTTGGGATACTATCATGAAGGGCTTGTGACTGAGTTTCACCCTTTGAAACCAATTCCGCTGCATTTGGTGCCTCTCCATGCAAAGCACTGACAGGCACTGAGGAAACTCTGGACAATTTCAACAGGAAAAAAACAGAGCAGCCTTCTGCTCAGGCTCTTACCACAGTTAACTGGTCAAAAAGGAGGAAGACACTGGAGAGAAAGAAGAAAACAAAAGAAAACCTCAAGTTTTGTAACACCAGGTTGTGGAATACAGAGGTTAACAATGCAACAGTGCAGAGGACAGGAAAACTGGAGGAGCTACGGCTAAACTGCTACGGGATGGAGGGCAGRCAAGGAAAACACCACAAGTTTTGCCTGTGATGGGGAACAAGAAGAATGAAAATTTTGTGTACTCTAATAAAGGGATATCAATACAATAGATTCTAGAAAACACTTCTCCTTTCCCCTCCCAAATTTCTCAGGGTTTGGCAGAAGATATTTTAATATTAATTAAAATAATTTTATTTTAAAATTATTAAAATAATTAATTTTAATATCAGAAAAAAATTGCCCAAAGAAATYTCCCTCATCCAGATGAAAAATCATACTTTACTCCAGAAAACTGCTAGTATTGTTTTTTTTCTTTTCAAATCATCTTTAGTTAATGGTCCTACTGAAATCTATTGAGCTACTAAAAACACAATTGGTTGCTTATGTGTCAGCAAGAATAAAAAGTAATGGTTCTTTATTTCTAATAGAGTTCACAGCTATGCACAGAAAGAATTTTTGGAATCCCAAAATTAAAAACATATTTCAAAAATACATGCTGCATGGTCTTTTTGTATGCCGTCCCTGCTGAGCCTAAGTCCAAGCAAGCCGCTGATGCACGCATTTGAGTGCAACCACTGAGTTATGCCCTTTTTACTTGCAGGAAGAACTAAGCAGTTACGACCTCACCTTAGCTGGCCAGCAGGGATTTCCTTGATGCCACGAGCGGCTTGCCCTGGAACAGATCTATCGCAACCAGTCCYGGCAGTGATCCGCCCCTCTCCCTGCTTCCTGGCACTGCCACGCATCTGCTCCCTGCCAGTTCCCAAGGGGGTACAACCAATCCAGCTGACAGAGATGAAAGAAAAGCCTATGGGCTGCTCTGACTGATAACTGAACCCAGAAAAAATGAATGGCCCTGTCACACCTCTCCCAGCTGAGCAAGCAAYGGCATATCCTTCTCCTTTATTTGAAGGAAGAGGCTTGTGCCAGCTACTCTCAGGCTTCAGACGGAGGTCTCCAAGGAAATTTCCAGAACCCTCTCCTCCTACTTTCCTGCTACAACTTAGGAAGCCAGCACTTTTGGACAGTGTTCACACAGGTCATAGTGTAAAAATAAAACAGAGGGAATATTGACACGAGCACAGGAATGAGCAGAGTACAGCTATGTTAGATAGAGTGAGAGGAGGAAAATCGGGTGAGTAGTATGTTTCTATTTATTTCCAATTTTTTTTCAGGGGATGAATGCTGCATTGAAAATTTCAACTCAAAATCATGTTAAGCTAATAGTAAACACTAGGCATGTAATAGGCACAGCCAGAGTCCACACAGAAAAAAATGCATTCATTTTGTCCCCTCAGGGCCAAGCAAGCAAAACTATGTGAGTATTGATTGCAAGCTGTAATATTATGAAAGTAAACAAGCAACTGCCTCACCACACTGTAGCCTTTGGTGATGAGATCCAGAGGCACAACCTCTTGCTCCTCTGATATTCTGGTATTCATATTGGCAGTGGAGCTGCCAGAGATACAGAAGGACTGCACAGTCTCCCACTTCTGCAAACCTGGCAGCAAGCTCAATCTTATGTGGATTTTTTATCTGTTCACCTGGTTTATAAACATCACCTTTACCTTCATCCCTTGCAAGGACAGAGTACAAAGGACTTCTCACACACCTGCTCTGTTCCCTCATACAAAACACTATGGTAGAAACATTCCTTAATNAAAAAAAAAAAAAAGGAAGAGGGAGAAGAAAAATTGCCCTAATTTTCTGTTTTCCTCTTTTTATCTCTGTGTGCATTATGTGGCCAAGGGGAGCAAGTATAACCCCTACAGGCTGAATACTGTAAATTGTCCCCTTCGAAGGACAGCACTGTACTACAGCTCATGCAGTTTATGTGGGCCTCAGAAACACAGCCCAGATGGAAAGTCAAGAATTTAAGAATATACTGTTAGACTACCTGACATCTTAACAGTCTAATAAAATAACTGTTATTAGTCCAGCTATATTTATTACCATTTTAAAAAAAAAAGAGAAAAAAAAATAAATCAGCAAACTAGAATAAAAACGTTTCAAAGTAGTTAAAAATGCTTTACAGACTTTGTAATACCTCTTCCTTCTCTGTGGTGTTATGCTCACCACAGACCCCTCCCTGAGTCCTATGGCTGATGGCTTTAGTCTGGGATAGGAGAGAGGGTTATGTCAAGCTGTCAACGTCCTGAGCTCTTCTCTGAGAGGAAGGTATCAATGCTGATGGTGGGAGCTTATTCCTCTTTAGTCTGGGATCCAGTTGGGCTTATTTTTATACATTTTCTAACATACCTTACACCCTGCTTGTTCTACACTCTTCTGCAATTCCACGTCACATTCAGATTTGCTATATATGGTATACTTTACRTATTGTTTCTTTGCTCTTCTTGTAACACTTAAAACCAGCTTGACCCACGCCATGGCTGCATTCCTTAGAGACCAGTAACTGAGCATTGGTGGGGTGCTTGGTTGTAGCTCCCTTGGCTCTGGTACCACCTTGTGCCCACAGTTTTAAGGCCTCTGCTATTACCCACGTCTGTTCTCCATGCTGCATGTTTATCCTAGGTTCAGACAKTTCATTTTACACAGAATGTGTAACACTTGGTAGTTCTACCTGCTAGGTAGAGAAATATATGAAAATTATTATAAAAATAGGCACTACATTACACAATCATATAAAAGTACATTAAAGCTAAAACTGATTAGGTAACAGCTACCACTTTGTTAGACAATTGCTGTTACAGTTAAAAAGACCAAAACAAAGCTCCAGSCAGGCCAAGACAAGCCCTGACAATGCAGATCTGACAAAACCTTGTCCTCACAGAGTTAGTTCAGAACTTATGTTCTGTTACTAGAAAAGGCAATATAGCATTTGTCTGGCTACAAGGCCACAACCCCATCCCCCAGCTTCTGATGGACTGCAAAACATAGGCTTTCACCTATGAATTCAGCAAGGCTGTGCAAACCCTTCTACGGTGCTAAGCTCCTGATTAAGGCCAAGTACTGCTCTCCTTGGAGGCCTGTGCTCTTCCCTGTATGATTTTGTCTCGTGACACCTACACAGGTCTCAGAGGAGCTCACATGGCCATTGTTTGACCTATTAAGCATTTGATTTGTAAAGCCAATACAGTCTGCACAAACAACAAAGCTGTTACGATTAAAAKGACAACTATAGCATACAAAGCCAAATTCTGAAATCCCTGTGGCTGAGACCATAATGCTACTTCTAAGAGTGTGATGTGCTTTAACAGAGTTTTCATGAGATATACGCCTATTATCAGGTAAATCGTATACAAAAAGTTAGCTTATAATACTTTGTGGACACGTATATGTGCATATGGTGTATATGTGCATACAAATTCATATACACTCAAATACAACTGGAGCCTACAAACTGCATGACAGATGATGAGTGGAAATAAATGGAACAATTTCATAATTGAGCTTGGTCAAAATACAATTAAACAGTCATTTAAACACTAAAAGCTGACACAGGCATATAAACATGCCCATCTTGCCCTGTGCTGTTTGCTGCCATCCTTCTAAGAGACCGTCGCGAACATCGCGACTTGTTTARTAGCCGTTCACTGCTGATGCACAGTTCTCACCTCTAAAATGCTATTATTCTAATACTCAAAAATTACCCGATCGGCTCTTTAAAAATGTAAAAAACCTTTCCAGCAAATTGGTGTAGGACTGCATATCATACACATACACAGCGCTCTGCATAACAGAGGAAACTAGTTTTTACCATCTGTTATTTCTGCCCATCTAAGGGCCACTGATCTATACACTGCTTTTTTAAAATATCCCAAATACAACATTAGACAAAGGTGCAGTCACCCCACATTGTAAAGCTATACTTATGCAATCTGTTAAAATTCAGTTTATCATGGGAAACAGTCCTAGACTTAGCTGATCTACAGTTGCTGCTTATAGTGCTCAAAACATCACATTTTATAAATGCACAAAACTGCATTTCTCTAGATATGTATACACACACACATTTACACACCTTTTTTTTTATTACATACTGAAACAATGTATTCATATCTTAGTAATCTATTAAGCATGATCACTATTAATAGTAGGAAGCATATCTATTCTCACAAAGATAATATTTTTCTGTTTTGGAGATTAACACGTTTTTAAATTTGATTCATTTTTCTGCTTCCCATACTTTGTTCATATTTTTCTCTTGTTGTCACCTCAGCCATGACAACTGATCTATAAGAAAAGTATTGCATTATTCTGTTCACATATATGTATATATGACAATACAAACAAAGCAAAACCAGTGAAAGCAAAGCTAAGAAATGCCAAATTAACACTATCTGTAGTGTTGGAATGGATTCTATATTCTGCTGTACCATGGAAGACAAAAATATCAAAGATTGCAGAGAGCATAAAAACTCTTTATTTTCATATTGATATCACTGGCATTTGCTCTGCTTGATTCCCTTGTTTTAGTCTAGTTGCTTTACCTCTGAAAACACTCAGATATCCTTTGTAAATATTTCTGCCTTTTCTTCCAAAACGTTACGGAAGGCATGCTACAGGAGTTATAGAGCCACAAATGCCATGCTTCTTACTCCTTGCTTCTCTACACGCGAGGCTCACACCACGATGGAGACTCCTGCTTTCGCTGCGCATCACACTGCCCTCTCTGCACGCTCCTGCAAGCCCTTGGCTAGTGCATGTTTCAGCCTAAACTGGTTTCAGTGTATTGCCCACCACCTGCTTTGTAACTGTGCTCCCAGGCTGCTTCTCACCGTCAGTGTGATCCTGCAGCTGTACCTCAGCAATCACAGCACCCTGGCTTCTTCTACTTGTATGTGCATCTCTTTCTTTCTTCGCTCCTGCTATAACCAAGACTTTAGCCCCTCATTCTCTTCAACTATTTGCTTCCTCAGAATAGCTATCCTAACTGCAGATACCACAGTCTGCACCTGATAGCCAGTATCGTCCGTTGTATCAACAGACATAACAGCATGCAGCAGCTCCTAGGCACTTTAATTCCTGACCAACTCCTAATTCTACCAAAACCCTAGGCTTCCCCCAGTCTCCACATTTTAACTTTGCACGAGCCCCAGAAAGACAAGAGATGCTGTAGGCGGAGACTGAGAGGTTGGGGGCACCGGGTTTTCTTTTTTTTCTTGTACTGATCTCCACCAAAAGGCCCGGTATGACACTTACTGAGGCACTGCCCCACCGCTTCAACTCCCCCCATGACCTTCATGCTAAGCAAAGGTACCTGCCACAAACTTCTCCCCACCACCACTTTTCCCGAGAGTATTGGGAAGTCACAGTTTGCAAAGGTAGCAGTTTGTACTGCCTCTTTGTCTTTCCTAGCCCTAGGATTTTTCTTTAGCCTACCATCATTTATTTTCCTCCCAAACACTTCTATTTTCTATTTATCCTACCACAGTTCTGCCTCTGGACATGTAGTTCACATATTTATAGGCCCTAAAATAAGATGCCTTCCTGGGCAAGACCATTCACCACAGCTGTTCTATATACAGCCTCGTCGATAGGCGGATCTTGTCCACAGCTATTGTTTAGAACGGCACTCTCCAAACTTCTGTGATCGCGAACCCATATCAGTAAAAAAATTTTGAGCACACCCCCCCAATGTATGCAATTTATAAATCATATACATGTACTACTGTACTAACATCTGTAAATTAGAAACATAAGAGAAAAACAGAAATTAAAAAGGATGAGCTAAAGATGAAATAAACACTCTTCTAAAAATTTATTAATGGTACAAAAATATGTTCTTCCACACCCCAATGGACTGTCTTTTGCACCCCTTGCATTGCATGCACCCCGCTTTGGAGAACACTGGTTTAGAAGACCACAGACAGAGCCCGACAATCTCTTCTGACCCAAATATGCTTTTATTTGGCAAATACTCTTTCCTCCAATGTAACTTTTTATCTTTTGATATTCCTTTTAAAGCTTGCATAAGTCAATGCACCTCCTCAGAATGATGATTTGTGGCTGCAGGGGATACATCTAACCCAGCTTTTACAGCTACCCACTGAGAAGCTACAGTGGAGGCTTGCACAGCATTTTCTCATTCAGCCATAGTAAGGCAAATATTTCCTTCTTATTTAAGAAGCCATTCAGTGCACATATTTTTATTTAAAGGGCCTAATTCTGCAGCCAAGCCTGTTTAAAGTTCTGGGGTCAGCTCAGTAATTTTATAACAACATGATATATCTCTGATTGCACATTTCCCTTTCTTCCCTTCTTCCTCAACCTTCTCATTTTACCACAGCAAAGGGGGATCCAAAATTCACTTTGAAGATTCCCAGTATCTCATTAACAGGAGCACTGAGACTTGTGACCCTCTACTCCTCTGTGTGAAGGATGGGGTTGAACTGGATCAAACCATAGGTCTCTGTCCACCCCATCACCCCTTTTGGAAGGTTCTTTAGTAACAGCTGTGATTAGGCATTACATTGCCCCAATGCTGCACATAACTTTTTCACCTCAGCTTCACAGCCTCAGAAGTCTACACCCTTCTTTTTGCATCTCCTACACCATTATTTAACCAATTTCAGCTAAGGCTGGACTTCCATCTGGCTCCACCTTGCTCAGACTCTCACCTATTTTTGTCAAACTCTATCAGCTCACACTGCATATGCTGACACCTAACTAAACCCAAATTTGCTTAGGTTGAGTTCCAGCCAGATTAAGACAAGGAGGCAAAGACCATCTTTTCCCTCCTCTGTGTTTTTCTTGTGATCCTTTATCATCTAAATTGACCAAAAATCAGTTACTACATTTTAAGTGACATACTTGTCAGGTCCGAAGGCACACACATGACCTGGTCCTCAGTGATACCCCAGCATGCCATGAAGGCCCCCAGCATGGCTTGCCCACTTTCTCCACCAACTTGATGAACTTGTGCCATCTATGTGGGCCACAGAAATATACCTTACATCAAGAGTCAGGAATTTATTGTTGGCCTAACTGAAATCTTAAAGTGAATGAAATGACTTCAGTCTGTGGCTTGTCACTAGAAGTGGATACAATGGGGCACATTAGGAGCTGTAGTAAGTCCCCTTTACTATTTCTTCACAAGCTTAAGCCGGTATTTCATAAATGTAGGCTCACTCTTTTAGCTGTTAATGTCATGTGTCAATTATCCATTCATAATTCCATCATGATTATGATTATTCAATAGATGATGGGATCATAACAGCTGCAAGTTTCTTCTTGGAGCTTCCAGTGGAGCCATGTGATGTTGTACCATCCCATCTATAAAGCTAGGCATCAATCATACAACATGGCCACAGCTTAGCTTAAAAGCCACCATTATGCACCTACTYGCCCTTGTATGCAGAGAAAGAAACAACCAACACCTGTGTGATGGCTGGCATCTTGTCCAACAGACCAGGGACTGATCCTGATTCCTCCAAAACAGAAAGCTGCTTTAGCCTGCATCCACTTCTCCACAGAAAGTGTTGCAAAAGACAGGGCTCTGTAGATCAGGCACACAAGGGGCCTGTGAGACATTTTTTACCCAGTGGTCTCAGCAGCTCATCATTTAGAAGTGGCCAAACACAGACCAAATCCTTGCCCTCCACTGCCAGCGACAGGTATATCCACAGGGAGATGCTTCTACTCCTCTTGCAGTCAGCCACATGAATGATCTCTGCAGAAAGCACAGCTGCCATAAAAATGGCCAGGGCTGAATTTTTCAAAGCACTGCTGAGGTAACTGTACAGTCACTGAAGGCAGGGATAAAACTTCCATAAATAACAGAGTTCAGCAACAGCTAAGACTGTGTCTCAGTGTCACTAAAATTCAGCTTTCAGTCTCCCAGTACTTCGATCACGGGTACCAGAGCTGTGTCTCTCAATGCATTGTTCGGGTACTAAGCATAGCTGTAACTGAGAATTATTAAAAGGAAGATCACTGGTTAACTACATTTGCAGGCTGTGTTCTGAATCAAGTATTGCCTGTCCTCTTACAGCTGCCAAAAAGCCATAGAAAAGCCAGATTTTGCATTCAGCGAATTCAGCAGAATCAGAGTCCTTACCCAGATGAATTTACCACTGCTTGGCAATCCACAGTGCACTGATTTGGTATTAATGAGTGTGCAACCACTCTCCCAGTTCTGACGAATATGAATTGGACCCAGAGGACCTCTGCTTCTATTCTAGCTGAATGTTTTTACCTGCTCCTACTGACAAATGGAATGTTTCCAAACCCCACCTCCCTGCACATCCTGGCACAAAGGAAAAAAATCAGCAGGAAATTGACAGAGAGATGGATGACAGTGGGGAGGAGGAGATCCACTGTAATGAGTTTGGTCATGTGGAGCAAAGCTCACAATAATAATGATTGGCATAAAAGAGTCCCAAGATAAGCAATACAACAATTATCACAACAGGAGGTATTTGCTCGTAAGAGAATGACTGTGACAGCTAAACATAGCCAGCTTCCCCAAACAATGAGGAACATATGATAGTGCTTTTCAAGTATTTTGGAAGTATAAATTACTTTACAGCTTTGTTCTCCTGAGAGTTGCTTGCAAAAGGATCTTTTCATTTCAGTACCTGTTTGCAAAGAGATATTTGAGCCCCAAGATGCAAAACAACAATATGTCTCCTCTAACAAAGAAATGGAAGTCTTTTGTGTGCTGGTGTCCTGATTCCAGCTGGGACAGAGTTAATTCTCTTCCCAGTAGCTGGAGGGGGTGCTGTGTTTTGGATTTGGTAATGAAAGGAACGTTGATGGCCCATTGATACTTTGGTTGTTGCTGGGTGGTGCTTGCACCAGGACTTTTCAGCCTCCCATGCTCTGCCAGGTGCAGGGGGAGCTGAGGGGGAGCATAGCCGGGGCGGTTGACCCAGCTGGCCAATGGGGTATTCTATACCATGTGACATCATGCTCAGTATTAAACTGGAGGGGGGGCACTCTGGGGTTCATCTCGCGGGGTTCGTTCGGAACACACATTGGGGTGAGCAGTTGCATTGTGCATGGCCTGTTTTGTATATTCTGTTATTGCTGTTGTTATCATTGTTGTTATTATTGTTCTACTTTGTTTTATTTCCATTATTAAACTGTTTTTATCTCAACTCTTCGTGTGCCCTCCYGATTCTCTCCCCCATCCTACTGGAGGCAGGGGGTGAGCGAGCGGCTGTGTGGTATTTAGTTGCTGGCTGGGGTTAAATCACAACAGCTGGTGATAACAACAAGAAGCAGGATGGCATCTAAGAAATAAAAGGTGTGTGAAGTATCAGATTTAATACATCACATATTTCTAGCATAGAAAACTTTGGAAAGATTTCAGCACACTTGCAACTGCTAAATCTAGCAGTCATACCAAACATACAGCACCAGAGCAATGGCTGCTAATATGCACGAGCTAATAGCCTTTCCCAACTTTTAACTTGAGCGATCAGGCATGTAGTGTGGCACCTCTTCAACTCTCAGTGGATATACAAATAAATAAACAACTGAAAAGTAACCATGTTCTCATCTCTCTTAGAACGCTGAAAGGGCTACCAAATTGTTTTCACCATGGTAGTATCCACATAAATTACAATGCAAAATAAGCCCCACAGCCATTACAAGCCATCTGCAGAATCACTGTCCAAATCTAATACTTGACACTGCTTTTTCAAATTATCTGTGTCTCTCTCGGTGCTGATCTGTGGACATAGCAGGACTTACAGAAAACCAGAAAACCTTAAGATGTGGTAAGAAGGAGTTCCACGATTTTTGCGTCAATACTTGGACAGTTTGGCCACTGTCAGTGGCTGCCAGTGACTTCAGCTGGGTGAGATTTCACATTTGCTTTTCACAAAGACATTGCTGTCAGAGAGTAAAATTCATTCCACTGTTAAACTAGCATGTTCTCTATCATCAGGCAAGGTTTTATAAAAGACAGGAAAAGGCAACTTGATTTATATATCTCTCTGTCCAGGAAGCCCTACCCTGTACAGTCTAGAAAGCAAGAGACAAGAATAAAACATTTGCTTATATACCACTCTTTTAGAAGGGGTCCTCACAGACCTTAGACAATTTTAGCTCAGCATTCTCATGTGAAAACATCATTAAAAATGAACACAAGTGATACCAGCAGGACGCGTTCCTTTGAACAAAACCTTAGCTTCTGAAGTTTGCAGTCTGACCCAGCCAGCCACCAAAGGTATGTACAACTTCACTCTTAGGCCATGTCTYACTTGCCCTTCATGGTACCATCTATATGGTCACAGCAGTGAAAGTGAACTCTTACTGATATGAATGTGCCAGAAAGGTCACACAGGGTATAAAAATAAAGCCCTCTATATTGCCATAGCTGTGTTTCTGCCAGCACAGTTGAATTTGCTTGTCAAGGATAAGTATGCCAAGGGCAACTGGAATAAATTCTAATCAACAAAAGTTTGGGTTTCTCTGAGTACTCGTTTTCCCTGGAATAATCTAGCAGATTGTTGCCAGTCCAGGTAATCCACCAAAATAATGTGAAAGCAAGTTAAGTTCTAGAAGCTTTTTCCAAACACTCATGTGACCGCTAACAGACAATTAGCCTTCTTCACTATCACTAACGCAAATCAAATTAAGGGCACTCAGGGCAGCATAGGAACCAACTGCACATTTTTACTGAAAACAGAAGCGAGTCGTGTAGCTAAACCRTGAGTGAGCTCTAGGTTAACATACAGACTAATGGATTTAACAAAGTTATTTTGAACACTCGGGTCATTTGATTCTTCTGACACTAATATAATCCCTGCATGGATCAAGGGCAAGTAGACGCCTGTCAGCAGACAACATTTTCAGAAAAGTTAGTGTTGCAACAGAACTATCAGGATTTGTGTGAGGAAAGCATGAATGTAAGTAAGTAGAGGGAAGAGGGAGGCAGACAGGGAAAGCACCAGAAGAAACAAAAGAAGAAGGGTTAAAAAGAAAGACATGCATTAATTGCCACAGAGCACCATAAGCATGGTTTTACTGCAGCAGAAAAGGTAAGTTGCTAAGAGGGTGAAGAACACATCTGGAGACATAAAATACCCACATAAAGAAAACATGAGAACTGTGAAATTCAAGAACTTTGCCCAAGACTTATAAGAAGGTTGAAAAGGTGGAAAAAAAAATAATGAGGTGAAAGATCCAAACTGGCACCCACTCCTAAAGATTACGAAAGTAGGTCTAAACCCCATTCACCATTGCCAGCCAAGCAGAGCCCCAGAGACACAACAGGACTCAGCAGACACCATGATAATTGGGTCCCCTGTCCAAGTCACACCAGACCCATGCTGTTTAATATACTGATTAACAACACAACACAAACTTGCCTTAGTCAGTGTCCCACTACAGAGAAAGGGCTCTCCCATTAAACAGCGTGAAAACATACACAGTACTAATGAAGTCCTAACATGCATGTAACTCACCTACACAAATCTTCAATAAATCCACAAGCTTACGAGGAATTCAGTGAATACAGAACTATAAAGGTAACAGGCAGCTCGAAGAATAAATTCAAAGAGGTAGAATTACAGAACCGAAGGGAGAAATGCAGCCTAATAAACGTGATATTGCCATAACTAGTGACAGGCCACAGGATTTGTATGGACTCTGCAAGGCCTCCAGTCTTGTCTGGCTTTATCTTGGCCAGCCTGGAGCTTTGATTTCTCTTGCACAGCTGTCTCAGCAGGTGACAACCAGGTAACTGTTCCCCCGATCGACTTCAGCTCAGCTTTGTGCAGCTGTGTGGTGCAATGCCTATTACTACAATACTTTTGGTATATTTCTGCAACTAAGAGTCCTAACATGAAACTATTTTGTGTAGAGCAAACTATTTATGAACCTAGAATAACAGGGGAGCACACTTGCAGAATGATAGCAGAGACTTTGAAATCACAGGCACAGGGTGATAAACAACCCAGCAACAGTCCTGGGCCATTAAAACAATGCAGCCCAGTTTATCAATGTTACAAGGGAACAAAGGAGAATCATGACACATAAAATAAATTCAGATGTAACGTGAAATTGCGGACCAATGAAGAAAGGGCAAGGATTTGTCTATGTTTGGCTCAAGACAAAACCATCAACATCAGTGTCCTCCTCGTTACCTCTTCTTGATGAAGACTGAAGSCACTGCCCAAAGGACCCAGAAGGGCATTGGAAGGGCCAGCATAACACAGAGGAAGAGGCAGGTACTGGCAAGAGTATACGTAACAGTTTTACTTGAGTTATGAAAAGGAATTACTTAAAAAAACAGGCAATTTGGACTGCTAGTATCATTTCAATCAGAGTAGTAACAACTGGTGCATGGTGACTAAACTGTTAAGACACAGATTAGAAAATAAACTCTGGGCTCTSCATACAAGGTATATTCCTGTACCCTACGTAAGCTGCAGAGCAACAAAAGGAAACAACCCATTATCTAATGAATGAAAAAAAAATCTTATCAGTCTGAAATGGTTATTCCTTTTTAACTTTTTTTAATTCCTTCTGAAGTTACTAGTCACAGAATATGTCACTAAGTGGTGTGACAGGGTTTGGTAGTACTCAGGACCTTTTATCTTTTCCCATGATGTTTTTAACTGTTCTCACCTCAGTAATTTTTGTCTTTGATTTAAATGTCTTCTCTTCTCCAATGCATTTTCCACACCAATTTTTGCTTTAATTGCTGTTGTTATTGATTTTTCTCCTAAGTCATGAAACCTGATGATTATCCATAAATCAAAATATTTTAGAACAATTCTGAAATAGGACAAAGCAAGCTGGATGCACTTTCAAGGACCCTTAGGTAAGGAATGACAAACTATATACAGGCATTCTCAAATCATGAGAAAGATATTAATAATTTACAATATTTACTTGAAAATTATTATTTTTAACWTAACACTCGTTGATTCATCTTTTCCTGGTTTTTGAGCTTTTGGACATCTTCCTACCATAAAGCTTTTCATTGAAAGCATTGTGCATAGACCTTAAATAAAAAGCAAGAGAGAGACAGGGATTATGTAACCACTGGACCCTGAGAGCAAAGGCTTTAAGATGAGCATGAAGTATATAATTCTGCAAACTCATTTTGTATAACCTTATCATCAACACAAGATGTTACATGCATGGTCCTTGGAGGCTAGAAGAAGAATGGAAATGCTTGCATTTTCTTCTGGATGGTAATAGATCTCTGCCTGTCTTTCAGTGGATGCAACGCAGGAAGGCTTTTTGTTTTTTAGGCATAGCGGTGCAATCAGAAATGTTTTTGTTGGAGCTCAGCTGTTTTGACCAGCCCYACACACAAGTTCAGTGCTGGTGCATGCATAGAAGAATGGCTGTTTAACACCACTTTCACAAATGATATTCTGCTTTGAGACACTGCAGAAGACAGCTCAGGATATGAGCTGCCAAGAATAGGCTGCCTAGCTGATTTAAAACTACTGGAGTGAAACATGATTATTATGCTGTTTATCTCCATACAAATCAAATGCYTTCATTCTCTCATCCACATTTACCAAAACAGCATCTGACTAACAACAGAATCTGCTGTCCTCCAGTTATGATGATAATCACAAAGGTCTAACTGGGAGGAGAGGTGTGGGGGGAAATGTCAGTCCAACTTGCTAGTATGATACTGCAGTAAAACAAAAGATGGAAAGTAAGTCCAATTACCCAGACAATCTTCTAAAATTATCTTTTGTTTACACACAGACCAACAAACCTATGGTGTGAAGGGAAAACAATTCAGTTAAAATCAGTAGAAGTTTTAGGGAACAGATGCCTTTGTTTCACCTTCAGTTTGGATAAGCTTAATATGGTTTGAAAAGTGCTATTTTCTAAGACAAAAGAAACAAAAGGCACACAGRAATGAATGTGTCGCTACCATAGCCTTCACTGGCTATGAGGCCAAGGRCCATGAGGAAACCTCACCTAAAATTGGATCAGGTAAAATACTAGAGAACATACTGCAATTACATAGTGCCATTAAAGTTAGGAAGAATTTAACTCTGCAAAAGCATTCTTTTCAAAAACAGAACTTTTCAACAGAAAGCTGTTTGGACTTTTAAAATCCTTTTTACTACCCTGAGCTGACAGACCGCATGCTTTGTGTGTGCTTGTCAGAGAAAAGAAGAGAGGAAAGAAGTCAGAGGCAGAAGGAACTCAAACCCCTGGAAGTATTTGTTTTCAAAAGTCATTTTAATTTTCAGCTTGAACATTTCACTATGGGTAAAAGCCCTTTTGCTTAGCAAAAAAAACAAAAAACAACTCAACAAAAACCCCTTAAAGATTGAACAAGCTCTAACTCTCAGAATACGAGATTGAACATGTAAGCAAAGATTTTCTCTCTCACCTCCCTTTTCTCCCATTTTCTTCATGAGGGTTTAAGCATGTTATCTGTGGTTCAGCAGGGTTTTCTGATTATGTCAAATAGCAATTTTTTCACATTTCCCTTAATCTCTTTTGGTTTAAATATTTAGGACTTCACAGGTTCTCAATAATAAGCACAAGCTCAATAAACCTTTTGTTGGGTTGGTGAATGTGCCTTCTGTCTATATTTAGCATGAATATTTTATGATTCCTATTCACTTCGRTTCTAGGAAGCAGAGGGAGGGCTGTTAAAATGAAAACAAATAAACACTAGGATCGCTTTCTAAAAGGGTAAGTTGTTCTGCAAAGGTAGTTTTGACTAATGGGGAGGTTCTTTTGGCTGGTATTTGTAAACCTATTGCTTTGCCTCAAAAGTCAGTGAAAAAGACTACTTCTTTCAGCTGTTGTGCATCATGGCAAACACAGAAAACAACTCACTCTTCCCCCTTTCTATTCCCTGATGAGTGAAATGGAGGCATTATACCTCTGGGACCAGGTTTTAATTCTCTGCTTGTTCTACTCCTATTACAGTTGTCCTTGGAGAATTTGATTTGTAACTGCCAGCAAGTGAAATGCTTTAGCAAAAACAAACAAAGCCAAAACAAAGAAAAGAACTGCACATATGCCATACATCCTGGTCTTTCTAAACACTCTGCATTGATATAAAGATCTTGTATTTATTCCTRTTAACATTATTTCTGTCTCACTTGAAAACACAGTTCCTCCCTCTCTTCTGGCTCTTCCTCCCTCCCTCTCTTCTTCCCAAGCCTCCATCCCTTCATCTTTCCTTCTTTTCTTCAGACTGAATAAGCAAGGCACCAGTCTGCCCCACATCAAGGCAATCCCTAGATTTTGTATGTATAGAAAGAAACAATAAAAGCCCAACCTCCTTGATAGGGGCATGACCTCAGGTGACTGCCATCCCTGCCTTGCAGAAATGGTTACTGACAAGCCAAAACCCAAATCAGTCCCCAGGAGCTGGGGATAAGGTTGCTTCCCTCATTTTTCAGTCCTGCAGTTAGCAGGATCCTGATTTCAAGTTTTTGAATCAAGGAGACCGATACATCTGTTACACTCATGTTTTGGAAAATGCTTTCCAACAACAGAAACCAGAAACTCTTTAAAAGCAGTTGCTGCCCATTTCTGATGATAAACTGGCAGGAAACACATCTACGTATTTAATAGCATATCTATCCTAGAATTCTGGTTTTGTTTAGGAGTCAAAACTGAACAATACGTTAGGCCTAATTCTACCTAAGTTACACTCAAAGCCAMATACCATCAGATTCAGTAACAGCCAAGCTTTGTGTCCTTTTCCAACTTAAGGGCTTGTAGCAAGAGAAAAGACATCTAAATACATTTCTCATATGAATAACCATTGTGTTAAAAACATCCCTTTTTTTGCATTATGCAGGTTTCTATTGAATAAAGTCACGAATCTRTCACCTTGAGGGCACATTCACAGTGGTGGTGATGTAGCTTATTCCACCCTGCAAGGATTCCCATTCCACTGCTACTGATAACAACCATTTTAACACTTACTATGATCCTTACTGTCAGCAACAGGGAACTGAACACCTTTTTAAGAGAGTCATGTGGGTTTTGTGCGTGCATGAACCCCCCCCAGAAGACAGAAACAAAATGCAGACTTGCCAGTAAGCAAATACATCCTCAAGCTTAGTATTTTAAAAACTAAAATGTAAAATTAGTAAAGCCAATTATCTCACATATGAGTCTTGTTTTCTGAAGCCACACTGCAAATCCCAGGAGTTCATTTAGCCAAGGTAGCATAAAACAAATGCTGGGCCATGTGGTATGAACAGACAGGCACTGAGGCCATGCCAGGAGAACCTGCAGGAGCTCAGCATCACTTCAGCTCTGATCCTCAGCATGAAATACAACCTCCTTCAAGCTAAGAAAGAACCTTTGCTGCCAGACCTTGGGCCAGATCAGACCTGTAATCAAAGAATAATCTTAAAAATAGAGTCTTCTCTGTAATAGAGAAAACTGCAAAACTTTCAGGAAAGCGAAACTGGAACCTGCTAGTCCTTCAAACACAACAAAGTCCTGATCATAAAAAGGCAGGATGCTTTTTTAAAGTGTTTGCCATCACAATGAAGAATTAAAGAATAGTAATGCAGGATTCTGTTGGAGTGTCATTTCCAAATGTTGTTCAYTTGCCTGTCATCAGCAATGGTGTTTTTTTCCTACCACTTTCTTTTCATTACCACGTAATCATTCTTCAAGCTTCATTCTGTCAGTACTAATGATTTCTGCATCTGCTGTATTCCGATAGTGCAAAAGTATTTGCTTGAAGAAGGCAGAAAGCCTGTGAGCTAGTATTGAATGCAGASACTGCATTCCAGAAGTCTCCTCAGCTCTAGCTGCTCTAGAGGCAAAGTCTCACAATCCTGCACAGTATAAAACTTGCTCTCAATTTATAGTATCACTTTTATCCATCACATTGTTCAATGCAAAAGCACAAAAGCACAACTTAGTATTTSTGTGTGAACTGCAGTATCATTGCAGCCTCTGTCCTGTAGATGTAATTCAGACCTGCATTACACATCTGTAAAATGAGCGAGGTGACATCTACAGTTATTCTGTGTTTACACCAATGCACTGAAGGAACGGGATATGATGTTTTATGAGCACCTGTAATGCCACGAATGGTACAAAGAGATTACGTGTTATCTGGGGTAAAGTAGGCCTTTATACACCCTGTAGCACATTAATGAAAGCAACATGAGCTTTCTTTGATCAAGAGCTGCCATCCCAAGTTTTACAGCATGCTATAGGAGTCTAATAATACAAAGTAATTCCAAGTGTCACTGAGCAAGTTTCAGCTGTCTTTCCCTTACTGTTTGCTGGGAGTGTGATAAATCCTGCCTGCTGCATTGCTGGTCTCTGACACTTATGAGGACCTAGTGAAGGCTCCAGCTGATCTCAGACTTCAGATCAATCTTTAAACAGCACAAGATTTCCATATATGGCAGATGTTCTTAAAGATCCTTAAAGTAGTATTAGCATTCTCATGCAAGTCATACAAGCTCATTTAAAACAGCAGCTTCATCACTATGGAAGTTTTCAGAATAAAATCYGTCATGGGACTTATGTATGTTCATGGGAGTAATGTAAATATTCAGTAAGATCAGCTCTTACCCGTATGTTCCAAGCATTTAGCCTGCAATAAAACTAAACTAAAAAAAAAAAACCAACCAAAAAAACCCCACCCAACTCCAAACTTCTTGAAGTCAGCTTTAAGACTTCATTTTGCAAAAGTATTCAATTTATTAGGGAAATGAGAAAGCCAATCCATAAAATCTTGCTTCTAAAATCRAAAAAATTCCCTGAAGCAAATGAAGACCCAAAGCAAAAATAATGTACAACTCCAGGAGGGTCAATCTGCAAAACTGCTCTGCCTCRCCATATGATTAGAAACTTGCAAGGACCATAACGAAGAAGAAGCCACTTCATAATTAAAAAGCAAACAAAAAAGTGCTAGAGTAGATGAAGTGTTTCAGGTGAAGTGTTTCTCTCCTAATTTTACAGACTCACAGACCATTGAGAAACATACCAAATCACAACAGGAATAAGTACAATTCTTAATTTTTGAACAACAGTTCTCATTAGGAGATGAGCAGCATGGGGAGTAGAAGCCACGTCTCCCACATCCCAGCCCAGTACCCCACCACTATGCTACCATGAAAATTAGACAAGAAAAAAATAAAAGAAGCCTATTTCTAAATGTATTCACCTTTTTTGTGTTCTGCTGACATAGCTGAAAGTGCAGTACACACTCCTGTAAATTAAGAWGTGGATAATTCAGAAGTCAGAACTGTGAAATGCTTTCAGAGCTCCAGATATAGCACTCTCTTAAATCACCACATTCTGCAAGGGTCTTCCTGGAAAAGGATTATACCATGAGAAAGGAGACAGAGGGAGGGAGAGAGGGAACAACCTACTTAATGCTCTGATTTAGAGAAGTTTGAGGAACAGTGCAGTAACTGGTGTACTGACAGAGATGTGGGATGGTCAGCTAGACTGAATGTATCTGGATGTGTGCAACAGAAGCATTAAGGTTGGTATAAATGACATAAGAATATAAATGTGTGTGCCTGGATGGACAGGAATAAACAAAAGGAGACCCTGTATTAGTAAGAGTGGACRTGAATTCCAGAAGCAAAAGTGGGGAACACATTGCTTCTGCCAAGCCCAGAAGCTTGCACCTTGACACAACCACACCACCAGTGACCTCCATCCCCACATCAGGAAGATGGCAACAGAACTGAGCAAYATTGCCTATGCCATTTCTCCAATAATTGAAGAATTTCCTTCCAACAGCCTACCACAGAAACAGTCAAATATTCCAAACAAACAAGGGAAAACAGACAACGAGCAGCAACCTTGTTTGAGATCAATGAAACCACAGGAAGCAAAATCCTGATGTATAGGACATTTCCACAGTAAGTGCAGCCTCCTAAAGGTTATGAAAGACCTGTCCCAAACCTACTGTGTTGTCTCCAGTCCAGAAGGATCCCAGGGACATAACGCAATGTCAGACACCAGCTGCCCTTGGCCTGTGTATTGCACACAAGTGGAGCTGGACAGACTACTTGGGAATGCAGGTCTTGGTGCCTGCAAATATGTGAGAAAACTATGAGAGAATGAATGCACGTAAAACCAACTTACTCAGAGGTTTTGCAAATAAATACAGCCTTTCTCTTCTGTAAGATCTCCCACAGAGTTTTGTTACACTTCTTTCCAACAAACATGATATTCACATGCTCATACGTTGAGTTGCCAGCCTGGGGATGGCAAATGGATGAACTCAATGCTCCTCTTTCCCTCTGCCTGCTCTGRTGCAAAGTTCTAGCTAATCTTTACTTTCTGACTAACAGTTTGTATAGCTCAACTATTGTCCAGAAAGTTTTCCAAACGAAGAAAAAGGAAAGGGGAAGGAAGAATTTGGAACAGGCTTTTGTGACATTTTCCTCAATTTTTCATCTGAAATTTGAAAGCCTGCCATTTTTTGCTGGTGTGGAAAAAATATTTACATTTTGGGCAAGTTTTACCAAACAATTTTGTGAAAAATGTCTTTCACTTGCCAACTTCTTGTTTAATCTTTTCCACCCTTATTGTGCATTCTTTCCTTAAATCACAGCTCTCTAATAAAGTGAAAAAGATAACAGTGGAGAAATACAATAAGTACAGTGACTGGGAAAAAATGCCCACAAAAAATCAAAACAGACTGAATGTCATTCCAAGTCTGTTCTTATTTCAGGAGAAATTGCAAAGGTTTCAAACAAATTGAGATTTTTGGTATACATTCTAGTAAAAATGAATATGCTAGCTGCCATTCCATCCCATGCGTTCTTATCACTGACTTGCTTAGTTGTAACTAAGCAGACATCAGTAAATAATAAACATTTTGTACGTATCTCTTTAGGACAACGAAGATGTAAGATTTTTCACCCTAAAGATTCACTTAYCATCTTAAGTCACTGTCTGTAAATTCTAAGACACAATTTCAGATGTGGTTGTTAGGCAACTAAATGGCAACCAATATCACAATTCTTTCGAATAACTATCTTCATTTATAGCCACATAGTGCCTACTACCCTCCTCTCCTAAATAGGATATAGAAGGTGCAATAAGCAAGTTTATATTAGTCGGGTACTAGGAGAACTTAAGAGTGGAAAAGACAAAAAGAAATTTTGACTTCTGGCAGCTATGCTTTCAGTCAGCTCACCATCTTCGGAACCACTGGACACTGTAACTAGATGCAGTGGAGTYCATCAATCTTTATTAATATTTTCTATAAAAATCACAGCAATTGCATAAGTACATTAACATACCAGGTAAATTGTTTCTCAATACAGCAACATGCTGCCCCCTTTTACTTTTTTAAGCCACCTCATTTTGAAAAGTCATATCATTGTTTCCAAGTGGAATTTCGGAASCACAAATCTATTCTTTTCTACTAGTTATGCAATTGCAATTAGAACACAAACAGAGGTTTTTTCAGGTCTGAAACAGATGATGACATTTTGAAAAGGATGCCATTGATTGTGCAGGTCATTACACAACAGGCATTTCCTGAGCCTGCTGAAATCAGCTGGAAAAATAGCTATCACAACRGGACTATATTCAGTACAACAAAGCTGTTTCCTCTGTAGAAAATACCTGTCAGCTGATGAGACTGTACTTGATCAAGGTRTCAACCACATCCAGTGAAATTCTAAATATTGCGCTTCCAGAAAGAACTGCTTTTGGCAGTGTGGAGCTTCCCASAAATGCCTCTTGCTAACAATGCAAGAAACTCAGCAGTAAACATGGAAATGCTGTAGTTAACAATTTTAGAACGCAATGAATTAATCTTTTTAGATAGTCTACAGCTAGAACCCATATTTTCCAGCTTCAGTCTAAGGCTCAAACCTCAGGTGTGGGATAACATTAAAGACACATTACTCAGAATTAAATGCATCTCCTTACCACTCCTCATCTGGGTAACATGGGACTGAACTCAAAATACGGGGTCCCATATGAAAATGTGTACACCAAGTAAATTTTGCTATTATTTCTTATGAGTGACTGCAGGATTTTCACGTCTTTAGGGAGGTTAGGAAGGATGATGTTTTTGAAATTTAAAGCACTGGAAGTCAAAGGGCCTGAAAATATTATCTGAGTTAGCATTTTGCTTTATATATTAATAATTCCAACAAAGGGCTGTCAGTCTGAGATCTCTATGTATTTTTGTTCTGTTTATATTAACTTTTGAATTACTCAGGAAGTTTCTTCACATTATGGTATTTACATACAATGTTTGTGTTACAGCATTGTTCCATATTGTGATTTCCCATCCTTTCCATACTAGAAGATTCTCAAATCAGGATTCCCCTTCCCTCTGAATGGCACAACAGAGGTAAGATGGCTAGAATTCTCTAATATCTATGCACTAGATCAAGAAATAGAACTGCCAAAAGGATATACTGTATCCTGGCAAGACAGTAAACTTGTGTTTTCATTCTGCATTGGAAATTGCKTATCTTGTCAAGATGCAGTTTTCTTAAAATAGCCCATTTTCAGGTCCAGAAGTTCAGGATCATGTTTTCACTCACAGAGACTTTTTTCTCCCTTGAMCCCTAGTCAGAAGTGACCAACTGTAAAATACATCATGATAAAAGCTTAACTGATGACAGTGTATCTCATGAAATGTTTTGGATTTAATGGAACAGGGTTCTTAACAGCTCCACTGGAAGCACTTTGTTTCCACAAGCAGAGAGACAGCACGCCTCAGCTTTCCAGAGAGGAGAGATGTCTTCTCCATGCATGAAAGAAAAGCCAGTGGCATTTGCAAAATATCACGGTGTTCAGATTTGCATGTTCCCTTACAATACAAAGAAGTGGCTATTTATTTAGAAAAACAGATCTACGTTTGACAAAGGAAAATGAATAATCCATCAGCTCTACGTTTGACACGATGAAGAAGATCTTGAACACATTTATTTACCACTCCCTCTTTTTACTGTAAGGCTTCTGTTTTCTGACTTTGGCATTCCATGGAAACGTTTGAGCTGGCACGTTTTCTATAACGCATTCAAATGAATAACAACCCAACCAGTGAACAACACAACCAAGTATCTCCAGGCTTACACCTGTCTATGCTGCTCATCCAGCAACAGCAGCCTCTGGGAGTTCCTGCCTGCCTTGAATCCTCCTGTCTGTGCAATTGTAGACACCTGCTGCTGCTAAGGAAGCAAATGAATGCACAAGGCTTTCACCTCTGCAGATAGAGGTCAATGCTCTCAAAATAAATGCTATGATGTACTCCTTCTAAAGGCCTGCTCTTTCCATGCATTTGAGACACCAGACTGGGACACTGGAAAGACACTACCTGTTCCTACCCCCAGCACTACACCCGCAGACAGGTGACTGACTTCAGSCAAGTCACTTTATCTTTGAGCTTCATGACATTTTGTTTTCCATAATTCAGCATTTGTAATTCTAAAGAAACTTGTCCAAGAACCTGAAAGGAGGTTGTAGCGAGGTGGCTGTCGGTCTCTTCTCCTAAGTAACTAGCGATAGGACAAGAGGAAATGGCCTCAAGCTGTGCCAGGGGAGGTTTASATTGGACATTAGGAGAAATTTCTTCACCGAAAGGGTTGTCAAGCRTTGGAACAGGCTGCCCAGGGAAGTGATGGAGTCACCATCCCTGGAGGCGTTCAAAAAACGTGTAGATGTGGCACTTCAGGACATGGTTTAGTGGGCATGGTGGTGGTGGGTCGACGGTTGGACTTGATGATCCTAGAGGTCTTTTCCAACCTTAATAATTCTATGATTCTATGATCCTGAGTAAAACTGGACTCCACGGAAAATCTTGATGGAACCACTCGAGTAAGGTACTGCTGAAAGTGACTAAGAGACATAATATCAACTCAATTGCTTAAATCACTTGGGATTCATTTTCTCACAGATGCCTTCCCACGTATTTGAACAAAACTCAGTTCCTCCATGCTCTTTGAAAGTTATATTGCTGTATTCTCCAYCAAACAAAGGAAAATACATCGTTGCAAAGTGTGCAGTAGATAAGGACACTGCCTACTCACACTAACAGTTATTTTGCAACTAGACAAAAGAGTTCAGATTAACTGTGACCAAYAATTGCTGTACTGAAGCTAGAGAATGCGGTTTCTCACAAAGTGCATCCAGATCATGCTCTATGCTGGTTCGTTTTCAAATGTCAGCAGCTCTCTGCATTCTAAAAAGAGTAATCCTGTAATTGGTAAAGAATGTAAAGCCCCATTCTAGTCAAAAGCAAAACCAAATCATGTTGCCCCTAAGCTATTGTATTGACCGAGTGAAACTGCTGATTTTTAATCAATGTATTCTAGTCTGTCCTGTTTCAGATCACGGCCCTATTAAGCCACCTGTTCACTGGTGTGAGACATGATTTTTTTTTCTTTCTACATGGATCCATTAGTAATAATAGTCCTCCTTTTTTTTTTTCCATTAAGGCATTTCAAAGACAGTCTGCAATGAGCCTATAATCTGCAAATGTTTTTGTACAATTTAATACCATGAACTGTAGTACCATATTCAAATAACAACACATACTAAATTTCATTTGGCATGTGGGAAAATAAAATGAAAGGATGAGTTTGAAGCATAAACAGGATAAATAGACAGGATTCTACTTAATCATATTGAATAATTACATCCTGGCACAGTGCCCAAAGCATATTCATCATGAAGAGACTACAGTGTACAGCACACTGCCAAAGTCTAACTTCCTCAGACAAAGGCTAGATGACTCTGACAAATCAGAAGTCTTACAGATTTGCTTGCTATTGCTGTATTATAGGTTTCTGGAAATTCATTGAACTGCAATTCATCATTACAGTTCATTAACAAGGTCCATAAATATAAAAGCTTATATATAATTACACCTGCATCGTGCAAGTGGTCACACTGCACTGATTGCATTCCTTACATCTCCCAGCTTGCAATGGGTTCCCCTTCAGGGCTGCTCCTCCACCTGGTTTAAGGACTGAAGAAGGCTGTCACTTTTGTTTGCACCGTAAGGAAACACAGTATTGTTCCCATCCTGCTGCTGCTGTCAGGCTGGGCCATCTGTGCAGCTTACAAAGAATTTACGCTTAGCAGACCTCTGTTTTCTGCTAGGTTTTTGGTTTGAAAATGTGCTTTACTTCTGCCATTGTCTACACTGCTTTATTCTGGTCTACAAGAATCATTCCCAATACCCTATATTCTACCTTATTAATAAAAAATAAAAAGCACTGTGCACCTAATCCATACATCATAAAAGAAAAGGATTCATCTCCTGGTTGCGAGAGCCGCATTGTCAGTCCTGCAGCAGATGCCATCGTTGGCTGCATTTGCTTGCCCTGCAGAGTCGCCAAAGAGGATATGAAGTCAAATTTGTCATTYTAAAAATGCAAAATTTCTTCTTTTTTCAGAACAGTCATTCTTCTGTACTTTATCCTCCTGCCACAATATCATTTATCCATCCCATCAAAGGTATTTTACCCAATTATCAGGTAATTCCCATGAAAGCACCATTCACAAGATCCAGTGTACTATGCCCAAATGAAACATAAAGAATTTATAACCTGCCCAGGGTATTGCAACGGAATATGCTTCCAACCAAATCAGTGGGTAAGATTCTCCATGTCTTAAAATGAAGGTAACGTAACCTCATGGATTTTTTTCTTATTAAAGTGAAACATGAAAGACTAAGTTGACCATACATAACTATACAAAATTCTCTTTTCTCCCCTTTTCCATTTCAACAGCCCTGGCTCAGAATTGCACTGCTTAAACCTGAGCATGAGAAGCAACCCCAAGCTAAAATCCCTTCTTCCTCCAATGTAGAAGCAGGACTGAAATATATGCACGGTGTTACCTGAGGGGGTCACTAAGGTATTGCACTGGCCTGCACGAACCCACACCTGAGGCCAAAAGCCAACAAGGAGTGGGCATGAGGACAAGGGGATTGCACTACATTTCCTGGGGGATASGGTTAGCACAGAGGAGTTTATTTTGAGATGTACTTTCCCCTTGTGGTACTCGAGGCAAAGCAGTGCCACCCAGCTACAAGGGACAGAGCAGGGCAGCGGGGGCTAGAATCAAGGGCTGGAGATAGCCACGAAATGGGGTTTCCTTTGGCAGAGGTGAGGACAAATCTCACGTCTACAAATGATTCATTTCTTAGTAGACCTTGGAGAGATTTCTTGTCTAAGGCCTGTCCTGAGAGGGAGCAGGCAGAGATGATCTGTTCCCCAGTTGTTTCATTTCCAAAGGGAAGATGAAAAACTGTATTTCAGCCTAGTACCATAAACTTAGCCTGCTTCTTTCTCTATCACAAGCAATTTCTCCTTTAGGGAGGTCCATAAGCAGCTTTTCCCTTGCTTCTTACTGGTACTCAAGGACTTTTTTACTGTGATTGCTCGTTCTGAAGTTTAGCAACGTAAGTGTTCCTGACAATTATATGGCCAGCTTGGACAAAATGAGGGTCTCCAAGTCAATACAGTCACAAACACAGAAGCTCAGAATTGTTAATTCATATTACAGAAACTGCAAACACAAAGAGTAAGGCCATTGTCAGTTGAAAATCCCACTCTATCTTGGCTAATCTAGTTACTTGCCTGGAAAAATATTTAAACTACAAGTGCAACCTTATGCTAGTTGCACTGCATCTCTTCCATGATACAGAGTAAGATGATTTTCTTTATAAGAAAACCAGGAAGAGACACAAAAGAAGCATGGCTCTCTGAAGAACTAGAAGACATAGCTGTGGATTCATTCTCCTGTAAGAGAGATATTTAAGTTCAAAAGTTTGTCCCCCTTAACTAATTCTTTATGTGACAAACCTGAACAGGAAGAAAATGCTCCTCCTGTTTTAAGGCAAAACGAAGAAAAAGGTCAAGATTTCACAGAAATTAAATGGACATTTGCATTCCTTTGCTTTTCTTTTGATGAGACCTGAACTCAAAACTGAACCAATTGCAGTCAGTTACCGCTCTGACATGAGACAAGATTGACAGGTCTGGTACTGGGCTTTTTACATGCAGCCTAAGATCAGGCAGCTGTCTACACCTAGCCATAGCAAGGCTGTAACTCACTCTTTCCAGGTCACAATATACCTTTCAATTACTGTACAAAACACCCACTAAAATCAATGACAGCTTCACAAAAACAAGAGTTATACCTGGATCTCTTAGCACATATACTAAAGGTTGAATCTCTGTTTGGTTCAGTTTAGAACAATCTCCAATACGTTTTAGTGTTCACTGACAGGGGAAAAAAGCATTTATTAAAGATAACACAAATTTTTAAAAATGTTTTTGGCAAGGACAGACTAATCTTAAAACTGTTTTTATATTAATGCCCTTTTATGGAGGATTTGAAAGTACTCTGTGGTTTCTTTTCTGTTGAAGTCTGAACAAAAGCAATGCAATGGGAGTACTATGCTTTACATGCGATGTATATGGACTTGTAAATTTCTCAAAGCCAGAAATGTCTCTTCTGTGTGGAAACAAAGCTAGAAAGAAGAAAGGCTAATACTCTAATTAAGAACACACTGAATTACTATTAATGATCAGAATAAAAATAGTCAGTTCTCTACCACCTTGAAAACACTATAATGCTTGTTCTTAACCTGGCATTATGCATTACTCCTTTCCAATAGAAAAAGAAGTATTACTACAAGATTGAGATTCTAACTGTAATGGCAGTTGACTGTAACTGTATTTCCTGTTGTCATTCAGCAATCATGCTGGTTTTAAAAGACATCTTATCATACTTTCATAGAAATTCTCAACTCCATTACAGCTTTGTTGAAAGGACTGAAATATGAACACCAAGAGACCTTTTAATGTGCTGTGCTGGTCTCCAAACATAACTATAAACTAAAAAAAACGTTTTGACATCCCACTCTGATTTCACCTTCTCAGACAGATGCAAAACCTTCTCCACATGGAGTCAAGCTTTCTTTTAACAACAGAGGGGTAGGGATGGGTGCCCAACTTGGCATTTGAAGGCAAGCAAAGTCTGAAGATAAAGAGTGACCCACTTAAAGCATGTTCCACTTCAGATTTGAGAAGGCATTACCCCAGTCTGACAGCAGGGGATCTGTTTTGAAATTTGAAGTTGCTTTATCTTTTGCTCAGCAAGGGTAATGAGACGAAAGGGATTAGAAACCTGAGCTGTGACTGAGATCAGAATAAGTTACTATTTTCTAGCAGCTTAAGAAGATAGCGATGTCCTGTTGCTATTCCTTTCCAACATCACTGCAATTTACAACAGTTCTGCTCTTTTTTGTCTCTCAGTCAAAACATTTCTATTATCATTGTGTTTAAAGGGAGTTTGCTGAGAGATGTTTAGCAGTCCCATTTGAACTCTCTCTTGATTGAAATAGTATATTATTGTCATCAGCTATCAAGAAACTTTGTACCTTGTCTGGAAATCTACACTTTAATAGAGGCTGTTAGCGCATTTGTGTGTATGTGTGCAAGGTTATTTCAAAGGGTTACACACTAGCAATACAGGGTATGACAGCAGGCTTGTAGGTGACTATACAGACAGGCACCTGGCAGAAAACCCACCTCTCTCGCTAACGTTACATACTGCTTCTACTTCCACCTACAAGCTCTGAGAGACTGTCCGTAATTGACATTGCAGAAGGACACACTGCAACATGGCCAAAGGGTAAATGGGAGAGACCACAGAGCCTGCATTTAGACATGCATCACTGCCTGAATCAAGATCCATTTACAGGCCTCCCATGGGTGCAGAGAAACACTATCATTACGGTGTCTGCCTGTTGTTCCCTAGCAYAGGTAGGAGTACAGAGCTTGCTCCCTAATGAGGACATAGCCTCAATGGCAGATCCAGGGGGGCAAAAAGTAATTGCTCTGAGCAAGTATGCCTTCAAAGAGTCATTGCTTGCATTGTGTCTAACCCTGCATTATAAAAAGGCAAAATCTGTATTTAAAAGCCTCTTCTGATTTCAGGGTATTTTTCTTGTTAGTCAGGTTCTTACAAGAACACCCAGAAAAAGGGTTCTTTTTCTTTAAAAAGAAAGAAAGGGGAAAAAAAGAATCCGTAGCACCTATACCATGAATCAGCTACAAGAGGGTCATTTCCCAGATGTTAGGAGGGTGCTGAAGGACATTTCACTGCGGGAGATATATCTGCTCAACATGGCCAGCATGGCCAGCCTGTTCCTGAGTGTGGCCTCATCACCAGAATAATTTGGGAACTGCTGCCTGTGATCATGAACTGTTTGGGAAAAGGGACCGTATTTGCCTCTGTAGTTCCAGTGTTTACAGAATCCATAAGCACTTTTGAAGAAGAGTTTCACATAGATCAGTAACAACAAGCCTTTTCCCCCTGAAGACCTGGGCAGCCTTTATGCACGTTTTTGAGGGCAGCCACTGGTCAGAAGTTTTGGTTTCAAAGGCCAGGGCAGATGACTGAGATCAGCTACTCTGACTTTCCTCACACAGCTGAGGAGAGAACCATATCCTCTGGGTCTGGCGTAGCGATTCAGCAGTTTTCTGCGTGGTTGAGATTATTTTTTCCTACTGATAAAGAAAATTTGAAATCAGATTTTCCTATCAGAGCCCCTAAGAATGAAAGAATGAAAGAGATATTTATTCAGAGTTAAAGGCAGAGTATCTTCCTTGGCAGAGTATTGTGGTGGGTTGACCTTGGCCAAGGGCCAAATTCCCATCCAGACTTTCAACCACTCCCCCTCCTCAGCAGGACGGGGAGAAAATAGGATGAGAAACCTCATGGGTCGAGGCAAAGACAAGGAGATTGCTTACCAGTTACTGTGATGGGCAAAACAGACTTGCCTTGGGGGGAAATTAATTTGATTTATTGCCAGGTAAGATAGACTCAGGTAGTGAGAAACAAAGACAAACAAACCRACACCTTCCCCGCACACGCACTCCCTGGAGCAGCACGGGGTGGTCAGAACATGGCGGTTTCTCTCTGCCACTCCTTCCCACTCACACTTTCCCCCTGCTCTGGGCTCTCCCCCCGGGCTGCAGTACCTGCCAGAAAACTGCCCTGGCGAGGGCTCTCCGCAGGCGGCAGTGCAGGTCTGCTCCAGCCCCGGGCACTGCTCAGCACTGCCTGCCCCTCCTCGCTCTTACCCCTCCTGTCCCTCACTCCTCTGCTCCTCTGGCATTTTTGCCCTTTCTTCCACACATTTTGGCAGCTGCACCCGTGGCTGAGGGGCTGGAGCCGTCTGGAATTGGCCATGACCAGCCCTGGGCATCCCCCAGCAGAGACATTGACACTGATCTCCCTTCAGCAGAGATCCTGAAACTGAGCTGAGACTGACACAGATTTATTTAGATATTACAAAGGATGTGATTGAGGGGGAGAGGGGAAGGGAAAAAATCAAGCTGACTGTTGCAAGACTTGTTTGCAAGGCATGTTAGCGTATTTTTGTCAGCTAAACCACACATCTCTTTGCGCTCAGGTCAGATCCCACTAGGAAGGGAGGAATCAGCAGTTCCTGACCTACTCACTCCCTGGCCTTAGATTTCGAGGGCATTGATTCATGCCTGTCCTCCCTGCAGGGCTCGCGGGGAGAGAAGGGCAGGCAGTCCGCCCCACTGCCACCCCAGCCCTCTCACCCCTCTCCCATTCCCCATCCACTGGTCCCAGGAAATCTTTCCCAAAGCTGGAGGTGGGACAGGTCAACAACCTCCTTGCTCTCTTTCAACTCAGCGAGATGGAAGAAATTGCACTACCCTTGAATAAGGAGAAACAGATGACATGTTTTCAAGGCACAGAGATAATGATAATATTCTTTTTGTTGACGCTGAAGACATAACATGCCGAGTTTCAGCTATATTCAACAACAACAAAAAAGGCAACTAAAAAGTTATGTGTCTGTCGCTAAAGAAGAGACATTTCCTCAGGTCACTGCACTGCTGCTGGATTTGACAAAAACAATGCTGGTGTGAGCAGGCAGGTAAACAGGAGCTGCAGATTTGCAGGAGAAGGTAGAACTGGCCAAGATAAGGGCTGCAGCCGCTGAGGCAGATGCTCTGCCTTACTCTTACCCATGGAGGCTTGCGATGCCTGTGCTGCCCTAATGAGGACTGCAGAGGAGCCTGGAAGTTTTGCCTTTTGACCTCATTCATTGACTTCAAGGAAATTGGGGTCTCCTATTCAGGATTCACATTGCAACAGGCTGCCGCCTTCACCTCCTAACAAGCACTTACTTGAAAAGCCAAGGAATGGATTAACACTGCAGTTTTATTCACAAAAGACTCGTGCGGTATTAAAGGCAAGATGATTTGCAATACAAATGCATGGAGCGCCTGGACTGATCCCAACAGTAAGACTAAGACGGCACGACGAGTGAGTTTGGGTTGACCTGAAGAACTCTTCATTCAAACCAAATCCAATTTTCAGCCACAGCTGGGGATGATTAATAAAATGTCTCTCAGTGTTAACTCTCAAAGAAAAGGCAGTTAAAACTAACAGAAGACGATAGCACTCTCCTTTGTTTTGCTAGCTCTGCTATTTACAAAGGTCATAAGAAACAAACATGGTTTTGATGCATCCATTTCAGTCTGGTGACACCATCATGAAGTTTAAAGTTAGGATGTGTTCAAGTACTTTGTTAAACTTAATATATCGTTAGCATCTCAGTATGCCATACTCAAAGCACCACAGTATTTTATGCTATTACTTCACAGTGAATACCTTTTGTCAGATGTCTTTCTTTTGACAATACTGTGCTGGCTATTGCATTTACCATGCAAGGATTTCAGATCTCTCTCTCTTCACTCATTGCTATGATGTCCAAGCGCTTGGTTCAGTCTTCCCTTATGAATGGTTAAGAATCAGACAGTCTGACATGACAGTGACAATGCTTCCCTATTGGGACAATACTTGTCTACATAGGATTTCCTGCAGTACTAGGCTTAAACTCTTAATTCACTGGCATCTGTACAAATTGTACCATCAGTTGCTATGCAAGGAAGGTTAGGCCAAGGCTGGATGCTTCAGAAAACCTTGCCCACAAAGCTCCAGCACATGCTCAAGTGACACTGCTGTGAGTAGCAACACATACCCCAAAGCACTTTTCAGATGAAATAATGCCTCCAAGACTATAGGCAGGGTTCTGCACACTCACATGGCTGTGAGTCTGCAACAAACAGCGTTTCTAAATAGATTTCAGCTCTCATCGCTTAATCTGAAAGGCCTGGCTTTAAACACACCTGATTTACAGAGTTTTTCAGACATACTGATGTTTGAGTAAGACACAAGAAAACCTTTTTGTCACCCTGTTACTACTGTAAATTTTTTATGAGGAGGTCACATCAGAGGTGATTATATATGGACAGGCCTTTTGTGATCTGAAGAACAAGGTGAGGACAGCAATTAGATCTGCATTGTACTCAAGCTCCAGGCATAACCACACAAAACACCAGAAAACAAAACCACTTTCATATGTGCAAAAACATTGAACTTGCTTCTCCACAGAGCCTTAGGGATCACTGCAGCTAAGAAGAGCTCACCCAGGTAGGCAGCCTCACAACCCTATAAAGGACATTTTGGTCTCCCTGCCCTCCCTGGACAGTGCTGTCCTCCTTCCTTCCCTGCCCAGGAGCGGGGAAACAGCATGCCCTCTGACACAAGATCAAAGATGTTAAATTAGGGCTAGTCCTGCTGTGCCACCGCACAACCGCCACACGAAACCACACTTCTCTCTCATTGCTGAATTTGCACCCAAGGTTGCTCTTCTTAATCTAGATCCTGGCTAAGAGCATGGACAGGTCCTTTGCCCAGGTCCTTTGCCCGCATGTCAGGCCATTTACAAGCTATCTGCCTCTTCTGCCACTGGAAATGTTAGTGGCTGCCRATCCCAGGCTTATGGCTCCTTAACACCAAGATAATATAAACATCTCGTGAGTGGGAGGTGCTTGCTTCCTTTCTAGGGTTGAAAACCTCTGCTGACAGCCTTCCTTCCCTGTCTGCAGCAATCAAACCCTCTGAAGAAGAACAAAACATTAAGTCCATACCCCCATTAGTATTTCTTAACATAGAGCAAAGGTTTCCCGCAGAACCTTTTAGTTGTGATTAATGCTGTGAAGACATTGGCCAGGCAAAAAAAGCACAAAACATTTTTCATGGATGTCACCTCCAATTCAAAGATAAATTTGCTTCAGCTATTTCCCTGTCTCTCCCTTCTCATGTGGCTCTCTCTCTAGTGAATTAAAGTCTAGTAAAAATATGCTTGCTTTTCTTCTCTGTACACAGAAATCACATCCAACTTGGGAAATCCTTGAACTGAAATAGTTGGAGGTGAAAGAATGTCATAAAGAAGTACTGTGTATGTGCCATTCCAAKGCAGCGTGGTACCCTTTCCTGGATGCCTTACTGCATTACATGGATGTAGTCTGGCTGAGAACCCTGGACCACCAAAGAAAATAAGTGCAGCTCCAGATGGAAATTGTTTTTCAGATGGTCAGTTTTTAAACAACTAAATGCTTTCTAAAGAAAGAAAAACATTTATCTTCCAAAAAGCCATTACACAAAAAATAATTTTTACATCAGAAAGGCCGACTTTGTACTTGTAAACAGTCTAGAATACTCATCAGCGTTCATTAAAAAAACTTGCATGTAGCATTCTCACATTAACAGCAGAGCAAGTGAGTTTTGCATATGTGGTTTCTGGAAGCAAGAAGCAGAGGGACAACAAGGAAGAATAAGACAGAGCAGGAGCATCAACAAAAGCAAAGTCGTCAGGAGATCAGCTAGCAAAAGCAGTTAGCTTTTATCTGCATCTTGTGTCAGGGATGGACATCTATTCAGGCAGGAGAAAATTCAACTTCCAATACATGCTTTCAGCCTGTGCATTCATCCATCAGTGGCAGTCTGGGCTGATGAGACTTTTAACCTCACCTTCTGCCACCTGTGTTGCAACTATGCAATTTCACATACCCTACACTACTTAACAGTCTGGCTTCTTTTTAAAGCTACAGCTGTTAGATTCATGTGTTACTATTAGGAAGGTGAAATTATGCAAGTTCTCTAACTCACAGTTGCAGGGACAATGCTTAATGACAGAAATCCTAGAGAATGTGAAAACAGAAAGCCAAAGAAAATCCAGATGAGAAAAAAGGACTCTGTTCGACCTCTTTAAGTTCCCAGTGCAAAATCTAGCAGCTGTAAGCTGCAAAATCTTGCATTTAGCAAGTCTATCCAGATAAAATCAATAACCACATCTTCCTTATTGTCCGTAGAGTATGAAGACATTCTTCATTCCGTGTGTTCTCATGATTGCTTGCAAGCTAAGACAGTGGTAGCAACTCCTTTTTTCAGAGGCCAAAACCTATGAAGATAGCTCTCAACTACCATTGAAGGACTAGGACACCCACAACTTAGCAAGGTCAGAGGCAGAGTTAGGAACTCAGCCTGTGCTTCTGAAGATGTAGGGCATTATTTTGATCACCACATCTATTCTTCCTTCCCCCAGACAGATACAGATTACCATTCCCTGAGATCTCCTTTCTGTTCAACCAGACCAAGTATGAATGAGGGAATGGAGGGGCACTACAAGGAGCAGTTTTCTGCCTAACTGGTCTGTACAGCATCACAGGTCTATCTGGACACAACTGGAACAGGAAACACAGCCTAGGCTACCTCTACACTACGCAAGTCACCAGAGCTTGTAGCCTTCTCTTTTTACGTGTCTTAATTTCTTTGCAACTAAGAATATAGTCTTCGAGAGTTCCTTAAGTAAGGTTTTAGATAGAAAAAAAAATACAAGAAGTTAAAGGAAATAACAGCAGGTAAAAAAGCACCCTACCGTTTATATAGATTTTTATGTTTGCTTTTGATAAATCCATTCTATCAAGACTCAGAGCACATAAATGGAAGCCAATGGGAGTTCACCTGTGCTAGGCATCAAGAGATTAACATGACATGTTATGGACTCTTAAAAATGTAATATATTTCCTCATAAGGATAACGCAGAATACATAATGCAGATGAAATTCAACACCGCTGGGAACAAGAAGCAACCCCAATCCAGCCAATGATATAAAACAAATTCCAGCAGCAGAGCTCTGGAATGGAGACTATAAAACAGCTGGACCAGAGAACCAGACAGTTTAGTGGATCTAATGAGTCTGATGGATGGTTTGAAGAATAAAGAGGACAACAGGACAGAGAGCAAGATACTGAATCTCAGAAATGGAATTTCTGAATGGAATCTCAGAAATGAAACTGAGAATAGCCTGAGTGCATACCACCACTCTCAGGCATCCACCTGAGTGAAGGAACCAGTGCATCAAGTTTCGGGCCCCAGATGGCATCTTATCACCCAGTGCCCTGTGTGAGTCAGTGGTCTAATCTCAATCACCTTAAGTCTGACTGGATCAAATCCTTGCTTTCCTCTCCATTTCGTTTTCTTAGCTTATCCTCTTATACAGCAGAAGGCTTCATCTGATGTTAATGCTTGTATTTCACACTGGAACATGAGATTTTCTTTCACCTCTTGCCAACTGGCTCTACAAACATGTCACTCAGTCAGCAACAAACAACATTTACGGTTTAAACCACTCCTTTAACCCTGTCTGCTGTAGACAATGGCTGAACATGGAACAGCAGCTTTTAGAAAGACACTGTGAATTTCTGACAAGCACACTTCTAAATGACACTCAAAGGTTAGGTTTTGTTCAGACACAAGATTTTATTATTATCTATATACTTACAAGTGAGTGCCACGCTGCATATCTCTGTCTTGCTCAGACAACACAGAAACTTCCAAAATAATCAGACAAATGAACAACCTCATGCAAGAATAAGGTATTTAAAGACCTGATTAAATCAAGCAGTTATTCCTTGGAGACTGACGAGTAAGTGGATACTAAATAATTTACCCGATGCCATAAGCCTTCCCTGCAAACCCTCTCATTCCCTCTCACCAAAATATTACCACACRCACTTTCTTCTTCACAAAACTGTTATGGCCAGGTACAGCTCTTGGATCCTCAGGGCTGTACTCTCTGCGGGTTAAACTGGCAGAGCTTCAACGAAGCCAGGGCTTTGTTCCTGACTGAGATTTGGGCCTTTATCAATTAACTGAAAAATTTCAAGTCCTCACCAAGGAACAAAATTACTACGTCCTTTCAATGGTTTTCATCATGGATGCAGCAAACCACCTGCTTTTCTACTTGCTAGCTTGCAAAGCAATGCCAGTCATGACGCTTGCCAAAAAGGAGGCAACATTTATTTTAAAGTTAAGCAAGCATARTGGATTAGACTTCAAGGGTCTGATACAGCCCAAGATGCGTTGAATTGTAAGCCAAATGGCCTCTAACATTCAGTGGTGTCATCACTGTCAAACAAGAAAGTTGGCCAGAAATGGCATTCAGATGACCTTCAAGGGCTGCTGTACCCTGTTGCTGACTCCTTAAATAATGATAGAGCATGTGACAAAATTCACCCTAGGCGACTGGCTCCTGCATTTGCCATGCTCTTGGGCAAAGGTCCTCTCTGCAAGTCTCTTGACATTTCAAAACTTGTGCTTAGCTATGACGCAGCCTGGTGGGCTCCCACTCCTACAAACACCTCCATTTCCCAGGCAGATGCATTTAGAGCAGCTCTAGGGCTGGGGCTGCTCTGAGCAGTGTCCTCAAACTAGCTGTTCTCCCCGCTTGATGAGCAGAGCCAGCGACCTACAGGCATGCTCACAACAAAGCAGAGGTTTTGTCTCTCAGGAGGCTTTGTCTGGACAGTGGTCACAGAGGAAGAGAACACAGTAATACCAAGGAGAAGGAGGGGAGGACAGTAAAAACTACCGCTCTATATTAATCTTTCTCTTTGCTGCATGCTGAGCATACCCAAGCACACAGAAATTAATAGAAACTGTAATCGAGAAACTTGAACTCTCTGAAAAACTGCATTTCTAAAACCGATAATCTCACCTCTAATCTTCTGGCTGGCTGCAGGAATATTTCCTGTGAAATGTTTTTAGGGGTAATGAAAAGGGTGAAGAAGCACTGCTACTCTTTACAGAGAGATAGCCGTACATCACCAAAACAGTCATCACTGGTGCCACTTTCCCTCTTTTGGGTTTAGGGAAGCAAAGGGCACCCAGACTTTGCTTCGCCTGACACCTGTAGACCACCCACTGTGACTGTGGTGAAACAGAAATGTTTCACAGCATAAGTGAGATGCAGATGTTAGCTATGCTATCACTCTGACAGGACAACGCAAATAAATTTATACTGTGAAGCGAGAAGGACAGAAGAGGTTACCTTTCATAGAATCATAGAATAGTTTGGGTTGGAAGGAACCTTTAGAGGTCATCTAGTCCAACCCCCCTGCCACAAGCAGGGACATCTTTAACTAGATCAGGTTGCTCAGAGCCCCATCCAGTCTGACCATTAATGTCTTCAGGAATGGGACATCTACCACCTCCCTGGGCARCATGCTTCAGTGTTTCACCACCCGCATGGTAAAAAATTTCTTCCTTCTRTCTAGTCTATATCTACCCTCTTTTAGYTTAAAACCATTCCCCCTTGTCTTGTCGCAACAGGCCCTGCTAAAAAGTCTGCCACCATCTTTCTTATAAGCCCCCTTTAAGTACTGAAAGGCTGCAATAAGGTCTCCCCGAAGCCTTCTCTTCTCCAGGCTGAATAAGCCCAGCTCTCTCAGCCCTTCTTCATAGGAGAGGCATTCCATCCCCTGGATCATTTTCATGGCCGCTCCAACAGGTCCATGTCTTTCTTGTGCTGAGGGCTCCAGAGCTGGACGCAGTACTCCAGGTGGGGTCTCACCASAGCAGAGYAGAGGGGCAGAATCACCTCCCTCGACCTGCTGGCCAYGCTGCTTTTGATGCAGCCCAGGATAGGGTTGGCCTTCTGGGCTGCGAGCGCACATTGCTGGCTCATGTCCAGCTTTTCATCCACCAGTATCCCCAGRTCCTTCTCGGCAGGCTGCTCTCAATCCCTTCATTCCCCAGCCTGTATTGATACCGGAGATTGCTCTGACCCAGGTGCAGGACCTTGCACTTGGCCTTRTTGAACCTCATGAGTTCCAACCTTTGATGCCTTTCCAGACAAAGTTGAAGTAAGAGGGTAGAAGGTAAGAAAGAGCAGTGAGAGGGTTCAGGGTGAGGTTGTAACAGAGACAAAATGAATCCCATGGCACAGGAAGTGAAATCCATTAGAGAATGCAAAGGGCTAAATTCTGTTCTTCTTTACAAGCCTTCAAATAGATTATACAGATGCAAGTGTCAGCGGAGCATGGCCCCGCATGTCCAGCTGGGCTTGCGTGCATCTGTGGCTGTAGAAGGTAGATCTTGATTGGCAGCAGAAAACAGYGTTCACAGAGCTAGCCCTTCTTTGACCGGAGAAAGGTCAAAGAGCAGGCTTTCAGACAAAAAAGGAAAACACATCCTCACAAGGAACAGCAGAGATGATAAAAATCTTGAGTGTCAAGGTATTCTGCCATCTTTTATCCAAAGATCACAGGCCTTCGAGGGGAGAAAGAATTTAACTGCCACTGGTTAAYACTTCTACTTGAAGTATGTGTTCATGTGAAGAGCAGTATGACAATCATGTTCAGTAATGTAACRGCCTTATGATAAAAAAGGAAATCTGCTACTGAGGAACACACCCTTGTGTTAGAGAAAATCTATCAGAKAACACTGTATGGCACATGATCAAATTTCACATAATACTGATTTTTTTCTAAATTTCAAATTCTTACCATTTCTTCCTTTTCATCATGCACAGAAGGGAACATTTCAGTTTAATGTATTGGGTTTAAAAATACAGGCACTAAAAGAATACTAAAGTTGGCTTTTTTTTTTTTYCTCATTTTGACTATGGTAATTGTCCTTTCTTCAAAACCTATTTTTCAAAACCATTCTAAAAAGGAGTATAGGTTCTTTTAAAAAAAAAAGATAAAGCAATTGACCTTAAAAATCTTTTTTTTTCCCCTACAGTTTTGAGAAGGAAAACATCTATAATTGGCATATCTCATTAACAAACTCAGCTATGCTATGATAGTAATAAGTGGGTAGCAAAGTGAGACTAACATTTTAATTAAGTCCTTTTCATTGCTAGGCTAATTTTCTTTATATTATGTGAACCTTTGAGGGTTACAGAAGCCTGTCCTATGGTCAAAGGCATGCTGAAAACACCATTCTTCAGCCAAATCCTTCTCAGTTACATGCCCACCACTTTTGTTGAGAGCATTTTAATTCTTTTATGCAGTCTCTCCCTTTACATCCGCATCTAGCCGAAACACCTCAGTTGTAGCAACCCATCTCAAGGCCCTGGCTTCCTCAAGCTCAGGAAGACTACACTGTGATTGATCTTCCCAGGTACCCTCTTCAGGATGATGCTTATTAGGCAGATAGTTACTGGAAGCGTGAGCAGCTTGGACGCCTGATCTGTATCCACTCAGCAGCACATAAGCTGCGCTTCCAGCCACAGATATTGGGACTGGTAAAAAGGCATCAGAGCAGTCACATATCACACTCAACACCCCACCTGCCAGTGGCAGCCTCCAGGTGCTCAGCGGGCGGCAGCAGACTGCAGCATAATAAACTTAGCTACAGCTTCTTCCTAGTCCCTGAACAGAGAGGTAAAGACTCATGACCTAAATGCATCAGAGTACTCATCCCTTCCACTTCTGCCAAGCTAATTTATATCCCCACCATTTGCTTTCTGGACAAATCACTAAGAAGTGAAACTTCCTGAAGATGTCTCTCGGTGTTAGCAGCTCTTCAAGCTAAGACTACACATTTGAGCAAGATCCAGGTCTTTTTTTGTGTCAGAGAAGCTAATTTGATTTGATTGCCTTTCTGTTAGGTTGTGAGACTGGGAGACAAGGCTAGCAAAGCAGAGTGGAAGGTGACAGAAAAAAAAGGCAAGCATATACTGAGGGCTGACTCAAAACAGCCAAACGCACATTTGGCTGGAAGATAAATGCCTTAATAAATTGGTGTTCATTGCATATCAGCGTGCACAGCATAAGTGCTTATAAACAAACACAGGAACTGTACTGTGAAACTGTGCCCTGGAAAACATTTGAAATCAAGGAGAAATAGTCCATTTATTTATTTATTTTAGGCATTAGCCCTTTTTTTGTTAAGCAAGATAAAACTTAAGTTCTGGGGGGCTACAGTACTTGCAAATACTGGGTCAAACCCTGATTCCACTCAATCAGTAGAAGCTTTGCCATTAAGTTCAAGAGAATCAAATGTCTAACATATTCTATGAAAAACACCACAACAGTAAGGGGAAAGGTGGTCTGAGAAATCTCTTGCAGCATAGCTTCTCYAAATGACTTGACATGAAAAGATCTAATATTTAACTTGAAACGTGGATACCCACAGATTTCAGCTTGCAATTTATTTTTTGTTTCTGCTTCATTTTCAGGGCTGTAACAATGGCCAAGATGGGAGTTGAGAATTCATTAGCAGACTGAAGATTTCTAAAAAATGAACAATTTTTAAGTAATACAGCCATTAGAAAGAGTTTGAGTGCCTGCATTAATCACTGTTTAACCTGAGCAAACCAGAAATGAGAAAAAACTCGATTACTTTTCAATTTGGCTTAATCTCACCCCACTCAATCCACCTAATGCTGTGTAGTACATAAAACTTAGGCTACCTGCACAGGGTTATATTTCACCTTTCACATGGCACATGGCATCCTCTGGTATAAACCTGTGTAACTCCACTGGCTGCAACAAATCAGGCTATTGTCAACTGATCAGTACCATGAACTGTATCTTCATGCATAGACAGAAAGAGAAAGAAATGTATGCTTCTCTGGAAGATACTTGTAAAGCTTAGACACCTTTTTAGAGGATGTTCCTGAGACAACACATACATTACAGTGTTTAGAAGACCAGCAAATGAAACTCCCTGCCTGGTTGCACAGGGGGTCAAACCAAGAGCATGTTCCAAGTGCAGAAGCAGAGGAGAGCTAGAAGTGCTGTAGACACCAGTAAGAAGCTGCATGGCCTTAATCCTGATATAACAGGTCTCCAGTATAGGACTGGTTTAGAGATATGACATTCTGTGTTAACATATGCATGAGTACAGATCCCAAGACCCCATCTTCTGCTCAGCCTGGAAGGTATAAAGAAAACGGGATGGCAACAGAGACCAAGCCTCATTCCCGTAACACTTGTCAACAACAACTGATGTTCACAGAACCACTACCTTTTACCCCGTTTCATTCCCTTCCTTCTCCACCTCCACTTTACATCATATCACTTGTCCTCTGCCCTCCCACTGGAAGTCCAGCTATATCTGTGGTAACTCATATTCGTCATACATGGATACACTGTGCATACATTAAATGTGGAGTTTTGCACGACTTTTAGGATAACAGCTACACCCTCCCAGCACCTCAGCATTTGTTTGCAAGCTGTCACTGCTCGACTGTTTGGCTACTGTTTACAGCAAACTGATAAAACGAGGCATGAACTGCTTCCGAAACACTAATGCAGAGGGAGAGAGAAGTTCTAAAAATTAGTTTCTAATTCCCATCTGTCACTCACCTCAACTGAAATATTTCCATTACCTCCTGTGCTCCACGACTCATCAGCAAAACCTTCCAGCAGAAGAATTGCTTGAGAGCTTAAAAGCAAATAATTTTAAAAAGTACCAATCTTGAATCACTGATGATTTGACCAAAACTTTGAGTCTCTTACTGAGGCTATTAAGGCTTAAAACAAACTCAAAACTGCAGTTACTACCAGGAATGCCTTAACTAATACTTGCAAGTAATCTGAGTTTGCTTTCCTGACGTAATGCAGTTACTGAGGAAGTTTCAGTTTCCTCCTTCTATCATTATCATAGGTAGATGAAATCAAAACTATAAGAGACAAAAGTAAATAAGGATTGAGAAGAGCAGTATATTAAGGAAGGCCAAGGCTGGACACCCAAGCAAGGTCAGAGAACACCAGACTCCTCCAGCAGCCAAGCTTGCAACAAACCTGTGAAGGACCTGACTCTTGCCAGCCAGGCTGTTGAGGGCTTTGCCACTGAATACATAAGTGTAAACAAACCCCAGAAGAGTTGTGTGACTCACAGAGTCACACCAAAGTAGTCATATAAAGCAGAAAAAGCTTGCAGTTAAGGCACATGAAATGTTGTTGAGGAGGATGAAGGAGATGAACACGACTGGTTTGAGTCCTGAGATGGACACCTCACACATCTGGCTTCAGGGCAAAGGGCGTAGACAGAGGAGAAAAAAAGGCTTTTCCTATTACAAGAGGATGGAGGAGGTGACAAGGGACAAAGCACCATGCAAAGAAAATGCTCYGGCCTGAGGTCTAGGAGGACTCGGGTATCATCTCCTATCATCTCTCTTTTCGCTCTGCCCACGGAGCCATTCAATGCCAATCAGAACCCATTTAGGTATTGACACTACCTCTTCASAGGTATTGCATTTGCACAGAATGCAAAAATATCAAAATGTGCTTTTCTGTCCTGTGGTTTGATATGAGCTTTACCTGAAATGCTCACTGTGCTCTCTCTGCTCTGATTAACATACCATTTAGTGCCTGACTCACCCGCCTCTCCTTGCAAAACAGGGTAGATTTTATTCCTGTGTTTCTATTTCCCTTGTTGAATGCTTTATAATAGAGATAAATACTTTTCCCTTCTTCCTTTTTTTTTTATTTTTTTCTAACTTGCATCATTGACTGGCTTCTGCTGAAGATCACCCAGCTAAATGAAATTCTACAAGCGGTAATACTCAGTATTTTGCTATGGCTATCTACCCCTACCTTGAATAACGAGGAAGAGGAATGGCAGTTTTAAAATGATTGCTTTCCATTGTTCCACAATACAGCAAGATTTTTAAAAATCATTCCACATCACATCATTGCAAATAGCAAGTGTGCTCTCCATGCACTCCATGGTAAAATTTAGTATGAGACCTGCGTAATGGGATTTAAAGCTGAACAGCTGTTTTGCTAGCCCTCTGTACCAGGGCAAACATCCTGGAATCAGCAATCACCATGATCTCAGCAGGAATTTAGGAGCCAGACAAATATGTACCAAAAGAATAGTGAAAAGTAGCCTCTACTCAACAAATCTCTGTTCTTTCGACAATTACCATTTTTTAAAAAGTCCTCCTGTCTTTGGAACTCATGTCATTCACACTTACAAGTGTATTTTCCTGCCCCATGAAAGGAATAATGCAACCAAACATCTGCTCTCTGGTGCATACATTTCACTGAGTTATTCATCCAAGAACCCCATGAATAACTTTGGACCAGATCAAGTCATCTTTAGGGAGTGTGAGATACATCCATCAGAACAAGTCTCTGACAGCAGCAGAAATTGTCTCTATTTATAAATGAAGCCAGGGGAGGAATTCTTCTTAAGATAAATGAAGCCTTACCATTATAAAAGGATGGCAACATTAATAATTTAAGAAAGTCTTACGGAGATGTTAGTTTCCCAAGAAGAAATGACTGAGGAAGACAGGGTTGTATGTTAGCCAAGGTGAGTTCTGGTAAGCAAATGAAGACTTACAGAAAAACCCAGTCTGTCCTAAAACACTAGTCAAGTAGCTATTTCTAGGATCAAAAAATGACTTCTTAAAATACTTTAAAAAAAATAAACTGCAAATTTGGTCAGAAATTTCCTTCCTGATATTGCTGAACTGAAGTCCACAATGGAAAACTTTAGTTACTGGGTGTGCATCATCATCATCATCACTACCATATTCTCCTAAGGAAAGCGGCATGTTCTCCCCCTTGGCTGTCAGTCTCTCTTTACAATGCTGCATCAGCCAGAGACCACAGAGAAAGTCCTGTCCTAAGAGGGCACTGACATTGTGGACCAACATCTTCAGCTACTGCCAGGAGTGGCAACGAGCAACACAATCATTTTCAAAGCAAGTGTCTCCCACAGCCCAGTTCAACAGTGTAAGTTAGGGTAATGATGATCTGCGCGTTGATGGTATCCTGGACGTGGATGAGTAATAAATATTTCAAAGTCATGTGCTGAAGGAACAACATAATTCCAACTTTTGTCCTAACTCCAGATCACCACGAATGGTACTAACATACATCCCTAAGTTAACTTTGTCTAACCTGAGATGGAATACAGTTTATGTCAACTATTAATTAATACGATCAATATTAATTACTTTCAAATAACATCAGTTATTTGATAATAATTAAACTTTTTTCAGCGCTGAAAGACTGTTTATAGGGCTGCTGGACTGAAAGACGTTACAGGACGAGCTTCTCAAAATGGATTAGTTGATCTTGTAAGAGCTTTTTCCTTTGAGCACCCTAGTGGTGTTGATTCCAAAGACATGAGCATTTGATTGGATAAAAATGACTGCAGATTAATTGCAGATCATTTTGTACTGGAAAATACAGACTATCATGCCAAGAAATGCAGAGCTATCAGTATTGAAAAAATGTCAGCAAGTTTATTTACCATTTCCTTCACCATATATTCCTATTTACAGAACAAAGCCAGCAGGACCACAACAAGGTCAATGATATTTACTCATTTTTTGCCATTCCAGCCAGGGCCCCTTTCTGTTACTCTTTGTTTAGCCTCGCATTAACGTTTCTTCATGCAAATAGCTTATTCATGACTCTTGTAGTGATCAGAAATGAGGTCTGATGTCATGCTTAGGCAACAAGATTGTTACAGGTTTTTAAAAAAAAAGAGCGTCTCAGTCTTTTATTTCAAGAGCTGTCACAGAGTGGCAAGAAAATCTGTCTTTGGTGGTCCCTCTYCTGTAAGGACAAATGCAGTAACTTCCTGGGGAATCGCAGGTAACACTAAATAAATGAAATCCATCCAATTCACACCACCGCTACTCTATTGAGCACCAGCTGCATGCTTCCCCTGCTCTTAAGGGAACTGATGAATCCAAACGAAAGAGCAGGGGCGGGGCCTGAGGACATGCTTTCAGTCAGCAACTCCAGCAGGTAGTTTCAAAATTGAACTCTGGGTTCAATAAAATAACTTTTTTACAAAAAGAAGCTGCAAACCATAAAGGGATAAAACAGCGGTACAAAGCAAACAAAGTATTTCATTCTATCGGAAATGACACTGTGTTTTCTTCCTGTTAGCAAGAAAAMCAGCTTATGGCTTTGGTCAACCCAAAACAATTTCCTTCCTGGTTGCCTGCTCTCCTACTTTACATTTTATTTCCATCACAGAACCACAAACTCAAGAAAATCTCTAAGAATCCAATTAATGAACACAGATATGTACACAAACAGATTTAGTAGACATAGGGGACCTTCACTGGATCCTTAATCTCTTTTTGTTACTTCAAGCTCCACATCCCTTCTCTTACTCTAGATAACAAAGTCAAAAGTAGAATCTTCTCTGACAAACTCAAGACACCAACACAACACAGAAAAACAGATAAACCGTCACACTCTCAACTGGAAATAAACAAAGAAAACAAAAAAAMCAAATGCAACTCAAAATGGCGGATCATTTTATGTTTGCAATTTTAAGTAAACATAAAACAAACGCTCCAGAAACAGCTCTGCAGCAAAAAAAAATTTGTATGCATAATTTCTGCTCAATATTTTGGGCCAAAACTTTTCAGAACTGAGTAATTTTTGGCAGAAACCTGAATGTTCCAGAATTTTATTTTGCTATGGAAACTGCCTGCATAAGAGAAGCAAAGTCATAGACCAGCCAGTTCTAGTAAAAATTTCCTCCACTTTCATACAGATCATACAAGTGAATGATTGGCATGAATTCCTTGAACAGCTTCTCTTTAAAGATCATTCCTTGTAGCACAGACAYTGCTTTTCTTGCTGAACACCTGTGAATTAGTTATATTCTGCAACTGCCTTGCATAATCTGGTACCCGACGCAAGTCGTACACAGTCCAGCTCCAATAGCCCCTGAGTGAGCTGAACTCAGCGACAGCCTGTGGGTGGGCCAGGTGCTGTTTTGCTTATGCGAATTACATCTCCTCTAGGATGGCTGGCAGGACAGATTAATGTGGCCTTATGCTATCTCTGCACTGCCATTACAGCTTCTGTGTAAAGCTCAAGTTGAGTATCACCAAACCGCTCATTTTCTGTCCTCTCAGTTGCTTCTGTCCTTAATCTAACCTAAGATGCCTGAAAATTGGCAAGTTGTTTCTCGGATACTTGGGTCACTGGCTTCAGGCACAAGGGCATGCATGAGAGCAGGAGCAGATGTACTGTATGTGACAACCCCACATAAACAATGGCCTCTCTCCATTCACTGCTGTAGCGGTGCCTGAAATTACTATGTACCACTGATTTTTCCCGTGTTTTCAGCAGCCTCACAGTAGCAATGTGGTTGCAGTGCACAACCCATGACCCACCTCTAGCTTTCCCAATACCGCAGGCTGCTACAAAGGGCTGCCCTCTCTGATGCTCATTGGCACGGAAAACCAACCTGCAGCCACGTAGCCAGGACACCACTTTACRTCTGCATACTGTCTCTGCATTTGGAGTACACAGCCCCATGCAGTCAGCAAGTAGTAGGGTCTCAATAAAAGCCTCAGGAAACTGGGTATTTCTTCAATGGTATTTTATTTTTCTGGTATTTTATTTGCCAAAAGACATTACCTGCTCCTAATGGCTTTAATGACTAACAAATTGTGTTACATCTACTCATGTCTTTCCAAGTAACATTCACTGTATTCTCAAGATAACYGAGACTAATTTGGCTGAGTGATGCAAGGATATGAAACCTTCATCAGTTTGTGGCTTACATTTGCACTGGGGAGACCCGAAATTCCCTTGACTCAGCCCAGTGTTAGAAGCATAAAGCTGGAGAGTGGTGTCTTCTGACTGACCTTGTCCTGCTCTTAAGRAACATATGTCTCACCACATATTTCTTAAGGTGGGTCCCTTTCTACCAGCAACTCAAATCCCTGAATACTCCAGTTGCAAAGATGATTCACTGTCAATTAGTTTTTCACACCCAGTTCTTTCTCTTCCACTTTCAGCTTGGCAGATGACAGCCAACGGTTCTGCAACCTAGCAAAGGTTTTGAGTTACCTGACATATCTTTAAGTCACACCAAAAAGATGTGCAAACTCTCCTGTTCAACACACGTGTATTTTCCCTCCTCTGTTGACAGCGTTCCCAGCACGGTGACTGGTAAGACACCTCCCCGGGGTATCTCTTCATCAGGAGCACAGTCGTGCTCAGAGCAGCCAGCGGGCACAATCCTTACAAAGAAAGAAAAGGCATTTTGGGGCACTTTGCAGACTACTGGGACTGTCACCCCACAACCCTGCATTTTGTAGGCTGTCCTTCCCTGCTTGTCCTCAGGTCTGCTTGCTGAACTGGCATGGCATTTCACAAGCAAGGCCAAGACCACTCTGAGAGGTAGGAAGGAGTTTTAGCATAGGAGAGTGCAAGTTTGTATAGCAGGTTTGCTCTGTCAGAGGGCAAGATTCCTGCATGAGACTGTGTAAACAGTTCTTCTGGCTTCATTTATCCAAATACGGCATTGCCATCAGAATGGTGTTAATTCTGACAGGTTGCTGAGGATGTTTCATTGGTATTACAAGCAAACTTCCGAGCACAAAGGAGTGTGATTTAGGTGTTTTAGGGAAGCAAAGACCTGCTTTTACAATGACTCTTCATTCTTCCAATACTCTTCCTTTCTCCCGTAAACGGTTCTCATGGGATGCTCCAAAAATCCCAGCTGCATTTTATTAAATCACATTTTTCAAGTTTCTTGCTAAATGTCTCAGTCAATTTAAAAACAAATAGCTAACACAAACTGAGTTTCTCTTCAGTTCATGCGTTATTAAACACCCCCCTCTATGCGCAAGGAATGGAAGAAGGGCTCGAACAAGTAGAAAAATAAGTTACTGTAGAAGAGCTACCAGTAATTACTCAGCAAATACAATGAATTATTGTATATGTGGAAATTAAATGTACTTCATTTTGTTGTCAGTGAGTATTTTACAAGCGTGGGTGACAGAAGCATGCAGCAGAATATAAATGTGATACAACTGCCTTTTGCAGTATGTGTGTTTCCATCAAAGTAGGATTTTTTTCTCCTCCTCCTCTCCTTTTGATTGATTTAAACTGATGGATGGTGAAGGAGGATTCTGAATTCACTGGTGCCTCAGCAAAGCAGTAAAAAGCAGCACAAGAAACATCTATGAAAATTCACGCTGAAATCTCATGCTCCCATTTGAGTTACTGAACAGGGCAGCTCTTCTAAGAGGGTCCAACACTCAGCTTCTCTAAAAACCCATTAGCTTTGACAAACTCTAAGCAGGCATTCATGTCCACTCAGATGAGACTATGCTGGGGACACCAGGCATGAGATTCAGATACGGTTTTTAAGACTTACACAGCATCTGTCCTCAGAGAGGCTTAGGAGTGAGGCTTGGTTTTGCAGTTGTGCAGAGCTCAACTTCAATTTTAAAATCAGTTCCGCCTTCTGAGATTATAATAGTGGACTTCTTAGGGCCACTAATAGAGTCAGTGTCTCACAAACACTTGCCATGAATTCTGCAAACCCTCTGTCATCAGTAATAAGAGCCATTAACTCAAAATGGTGTTCCCCCGTAGAATAACTTTTCTGAGAAAGAATCAGCCCTCCACTTGCTAGAGCACAACAAAGGGAAAATAAAAATCAAAGGAGGGGTGCATTGTCAAAGCTATTTAAACAAATGGCTTAAAGGAGTAGAGGATATGTGRCAACATAACCACCCTGTATTGTCATGAAGAAAAGTGACCTTTGAAACAAGAAAAGCAGAAAACTTACTCCAAATGCAAGGGATGTCCGAGCCCATGGGTAACTAAACCTCTATCTGGCAGATACAGTTCTGTTAGCTGGCAATGAACGGCATGCCTTTACATTTATGGTGGTCCTCAGATCCCTAGAGGACACGGTAAAGCAATGATTAGCACATTTGTGCCTGTGGATCTGCCTTGAAGCTAATTCTCATTCTGCTTAGGATATGATAATAACGCAGCATGAATCCTTCAGAAAAATGGATCAAAACACTGTTTTATATGTATAAGCCCGTTCTGTCCCCACTCCCCCTCCTGTGGCCACCCATTTCTGACTTATTATGTCATTCCCGTATAATCACTCCTGTATGATTTCACTATAACCAGAAAGAATGACAGCTGCACAAGACACACCAGAYGCTGTCATGAGATGTCCTGCATCCCACACTAGCGAAGTTCGACCCTTTTGAAAACAAAACACAGAAACCCACTTGGGTAAGGGAAGTTATCTTGTATTTCAAGAGGATGCACAAACTGTGATCAACTTGCTTATTAGRAAAAAAAGGTAGCACAACAAAGATTAGCATATGAATGACGCTACCTTCCATTCCCTACAAATGCGTAGATTGCCCCCATCACTGTTGCAGGTGAATCAGTTACTGACTATAAGGAGGTCTGACTGTTGACAACACAGACAGACTATTCCACGCTGTTTTGACAGTACACAGGGTATAGGCTACTAATGGAGCGGGTTTTCCAAAAAGGGAGGAAATGGGTGAATGTTGACCCCATATCTAACAACCCAGCTAACGATTACTCAGAGTAGCTACTGATTCTGTAGCCTCCCTTTTTCAACCCTTGTTCATGCCATCCAATAGACATTGATGGTAGCATGATTTTAACAAAAGCATGAGATGTTCAGAATCAGGACATGCATCATGAGCAACAATGCCACTCACAACTACTCTCTCAGCTGCTGCCAAGCAAGCATTTCTGAAAAGCACCACTGAAAAGCAAGTTTCACCCTGGATATGCAAACCCAGCAAACAATGCCTAAATAGGTAAGAGAGGATATGTGAGCAAGCTGCAACACCAGTTTTGCACACTAGTAGCAATAAATGTTCATTATTAGTATTGTGTTTATGCCCCATCCAAACATCTACCTATTAAAAACCCCAAGAGCTTTGGGTGTTCTTTAGAGAACAACTGAGTTTGCAGATCGATGTTTGTACCCAGTCTTTTCTGTCTGTGATCAGATTAAAAAAAAAAAAAAAAATAGAGAAAGAAAAATCCAAAACGAAAAAAAAATGGCCTGTGAAGATTATAGGGCTACGTCTGCAGAACTCAGTGTAACATCAAGCCAGGCTATGTGAAGAGCATGGATTTTTTCCAGACTTGGGAAATTCAAAGCACAGAGCACTGCAGACCCCCAGTCAAGAGCCACAACAGACACTATGCAGCAAGTTCTGGAGAACTAAACTCCCGGCTGCCAACCAAGTTGACAGAACAAAATTGAACCTGTTTAATTCACATGGGAGTCTCACCTGGGAAAGAATGGACTAAAAACCAAGCAAAGGCTTCAAGATTTAAGCTGTCGTAAACAGGGGTGCTCTCACTTCCTAAGAAATAATCACTCTGATTTCAGTCTCTCAGAATGAGGTGGCACAGCTGATTTCAGCACCCTTGTGTGAAAACTAGTGGAAACCTAGTATCACAGATTTGCTTGGCATAAACCAGTAGAGAGAGAAGATAGATTACAAAGGCTTCTGTCATCAGCACTACAGAATTTGTCTTTGTTCTAGCTTTATTTTCAGGAAATGATGACAGGAAAAATAATCGTGAAGACATCTTACTCTTGAAGAGTTGCCAACTTAAAAAGTTAGTCTTTCGATGTAACTTCAACCAATGCAAGTAGGCCAGCATTAGTGGATTAAAAAAATGTTTCTTTTAAGCATTGATGATATGTAGCTGTTTTCCATTAGAGAAGTTTGCACAGCTTGAGGGCCTAGTTGCATTATAAGTGACAATTCCACAATAAAATCCCAGTCAAAGTGATATTCACAACAGGTCTTCCTGAACACAACTGGTAAAACATGCTTCCTCCATGCTGTTGGGATGGAAAAACCATTATGCCTGCAGAAACTATTAAGAAGAAAAATTAGAGCACTAGAAAGTAGGCTAAGTCTGACATACTATCTGAAGAAGTAACAATTATGGAAATGTTTTCAAATTTAAAAAATTCCTCAAAACAACAAAGCGCATTTAGACTCCTACCATTGAACAAAGAGGCAGAGAAGAGTGAGCAAAGAAAAAAAATTGGAAGTTTTTCATTATGATCAAAGCTGTCAAAGAAAATTAAGGTACAATATTAAAAAAAAAACAACACAGCTATGATGTAATTGCAAATTCAAAAATCTCCTTCTGCTGCTACTGAACTCTCTCAGTTCAGTCAAAATATGTCTCCAATTACAGACCCAGCAAAAGGTTCGTAACTGAGTAGATGTGACTGCATGGCTGAGGAATTAAGGATACGGTTCCCCACCAGTTCTTTCTCTCCTCTGATGTCTCATCAGTCGGGAAAAAAGAAAGCATGGTCTTTATTGTGTTAATAAAGCTTAATAAAGTTAATAAAGGTTAATAAGCACCAACAACTAGCACGGTTTTGCCCAGTAAGTCTACATATTCTGAGACAAGTTCACATCCACCATCAAATGAGAAATAGCACTGAATATCATCCTTGTTGATACATGTGGGTTTATTATGTTTTTCAGCATCACTGGTTTTCCACCCAGAGTGAGCATAAGCCAACATTGAAATACACCATGTGAGAGCTAGCAATGAAAGTTGAGGAGGAGAGGAAGGAATACAAATAAAAAAGGGGAGGTAGTAGGGAGCAGTTGTAATATCTCCTAGCACTTGACAGATGCTCAGCTGATGTAAATGTTGTCCTTTTTCTTCCCCTGTGTCAAGCCTCCAAAGCAGGTTCTCCTCCTGTACAGTACATTCAAACTTACCTATGGAAAAATGCAGAAAAGACTTCCCCTATGGTCTTACCCATCTTTATTTTTAGAAATAGCCCCCAAAAAATCACACCTGAGAGTAGTGAGATGACTTAAAAAAGCGGGAGGTCCAGAGCAATGTCCGGGGACTAAACTGGATCTTGAAATTCAAAGGCTGAGGGCAGTCACACCAAGCAGCCTCTGCCTCAGAGGTAASCCCTTCTGCAGTAACTCCTAACTCCTCCAGAAACCTTCTTTCCCAAGTCAAGCACAAGAGCCCACTGTACAAAACTGAAAGGTTTTAAAAAAACTCCTTCCTTGTGCCCAAGTAGAATCAGGCAGAAATCTGAGCACAGAGCCGTGACCTCTGCTTTTCCTCACCATACCCATCTCCTTTGCAATAGAGAGGATATCACCTGAAGTCCCTGCTCTGTCCCAGGTGTCTTCATGTCCCCACAAAGACCACATCATCTGCAGGACCAGTACTGTTACTCTCACTCATAAATTTCTTAAGTACTCACTCAGAGCGATCAAGAGTACTATTGCACAAGTTCCGATGTCAGCTARGAAATCTCATCTCACTACCTCCGACTTTTAAATGACAGCCGATCAAAATGCCTGCATTTTTTCCTTTTGGTACCACCTAGGTTTTCTAGAGATGCAAAAAGACTCAGGGCCAGGTCTCTCAAAACGTCCAAACCCGACAGAGACATTGCGTATACTGACATTTTTGCATCTCTGCTCCAAAGCATCTTTTCCCTGCGTGCAGTGTATCCATCACGCGCTGCTGCAGCACGCAGTCTTACCCAAACTACCAACCAACTCCGCAACACTGCGAGAGACCGGGAGAGAAGAGCACAGCAGGGGAATAGACTAACAGAAACATGGTGTCCGCCTTCATCGACAACCGCCTCTCCGTGGGCTGCTCGCGGGAATCACCGCTCTGTCCACACTCTCCGGGCGAGAAGACAGCCCACGCGTTTTCACCACAGACACGGTCAGACGGTACCACGGGCTGCCCCGGCAGCAGGCTGGGGCGAGAGGAAGGTGTCTGCTCCCCCACGGACCCCGACCCAGGCACCCGCGAGGTGCCAGCCTGCACAGCTCCACCGAGGTCGGGAGCGGAGGCGGCGGTGAGGGACCCCCCTTGCAGTGGGAGGTTCCCGCGTGGAAGGGCCGCGTCCGCAGCACCACGGCAGGGCAAGGGGCCGCCCGGCACCTTCTCGTGGGCAAAGTGCCCCKCCGTAAGTGGACCGCGGCCACCGCGGCGCTGCCTGCGGGCACGCTCCTCGCCCCAGCGGGCCACCCCTCGTCCTCCGCTCGCCCTGTGGCGAACRGCGAGCCCGCACCGGCCCCGCACGGCTCCTGGCTGGTGCCGCTCTGCCYCCGCACTGCTTCCAGGGCATCCCAGGGATGCTGACGGTGCAGAGGGCAAACCCGTAAGTTCCCGCATCCCAGCCCGGCTCGCAGAAACGCGGGGGGGGGAAGCGGGAAAGCAGCCGCGTCGCCCCGGCTCCCGCCGCCCAAACGCCCCCAGGGCCGTGCCGGGCTCCTGCCGCCTCCCCGAGCCCCCCCGGGACACGGGGCCGCACGGGCGGGCCCGAGGCACCTCCGGCAGCAGCTCCCACCCGCCCCCCGCCGCCCACCCCGGCCCTCCGCACCCCGCGGGGCCGCACGGGCAGCCCCCGCAGCGGCCCCCGCACCCGCCCAGCCCGGCTCACCCCGCGGTGCGGCGCGGCAGCCCCGCTACGGGCGGCGGTCTCCATGCGGACGGGCGGGCAGCGCCCGCCAGCCGGGCATCGTGGTCCGCCCTCCCTCCTCAGCGCGGTGGAGAGGGGCGGGAGCCGGGGACGCCCTCCCTTTTTCCCTTCTTCTTGTTCGCCCCCTCCCGCCCCCTTTTTCTCCCTAGCGATGCCCGGAGGAGAACCAGCACGGCTCCTTCCCCATCGCCCGCCTCTCCTCCTCTGCCTCCCCGTGCGCTGGACCCGGCTGTCAGCCCCCCGCCCCGGCTGCGGAGCGGAGGGAGGGGACAGGGGCCGGCCGGGAGGGGAGGGAGCGGGATCCCCCCGGGCACCGCCGCGTCTCCCCCCGCCCGGCCCGGCGCTGCCGTGTCCCTGCCGGCCCTTTGTGCCGGAGCCACCGGTCCCCGGGGCTTTTCCCGCTTCACACGCCGCGGGGGCGGGGAGCAACACGACCCCCCCACCCGGGGACATTTCTACCCGTAATTCGGCAGTTGCCAGGCAGAGGCTGGACGCGGTCAGGCAGCCCCCCTCCTGCTACTCCTCCCCCAGACCCTGCTGTGGTGAGCGTACAGCTCTGGTGGCATCACCCAGCATCACCACAGGCTGGACTGCACGCCCCCCCAAAAAAAAAGGGAGAGGGAGGAGAATGAACGCAGGGAGCAAAGCGAACACASAGAGGGATGAGATCTGGGTGACCCGTAACAGCGTTGGTGCCCCTAAGCCCAGGGATGCTCTGGGTTAGAGCACCCTCRCAGCCTGGAGCACAGAGCGTGCCAAGGGCAGCAGGGTGGGATCCAGGCCCTGATCCAGGCCCTGGCAWAGCTGGCATGCCTTCTTCCCCCATGCCGCATCGTGCACGTGCAGGGCACCAGGCAGGACTGCTGACCAAGACCACTGCACAGTGTTGTGGGCCTGTACTCAAAAACCATGCATTGCCCCATCCACCTGACCATTGCCCCATCCACTCCTTGCTGTGCAGGAGCTGCCGGCCCACTCTGAACTCATGGTACTCGGCATAACCTGTCTTCAACAATCTTACAAGCTCAGTGAGAACACCGAGAGAGTAGCTTGTGCTTACTCTGCRTTAGGCTCAGATTTGCCTCCAAATCACAGTTGTGTTATTATAAATGAGAATGGTACCAACTATTTATATGTAAGCCAAATTCCTGGTTGGCAGGGCAAAGAAAAGGTGACCCAGGAGTTATTCTACTGCAAATGAGCGCAGAGTCCTGGCTTCCCATAAGTGTGTGAAGTGCTCTTGCCAATATGCCTTAACTGTAAAATGGAAAAAAATAGCATCCACAAGCTAGAGTAAATAATGAAAACAAAATTTATTGCTCTGTGGAGCAATGGAGCTTCATTCCGCAGTTGCCAAGGTAGCTGTAGAAGCGTTTCTGGGTACTTCATTACCCCCCCATTTCACAGACGGGCAACACAGTGCCACATGGCAGTGGGGTGACTTGCCCAAGATCACCAGAAAGCCCAGACYGTTTGCATCTCACCAGCATGCATCATGGGCCACATGGACTGAGGGGCACAAGCAGAGTAGTGTGAAGTTATCMACTTAAGACTGAGAAGTATTGTCTGCTGCAATGCAGAGGAAAATGTATTCGTGCATCCAAAGCCCTTTTCCTTTGTAAGACATCAGGAGCACAGGCACAGCCCACTGAAGACATCTCAGTTGCGTGAGAGAGGTATTCCTGTTCGTTTAAGCACTGCAACAGCATGGTCAGCATTGGTCTGATCATACCCAAAGACCAACATTCACTAAACAGATCAATCAAGTTAAGTTAATTTGAAGAATGGCTGCTTGGAAACTAACACGAAAGTGTCTTCTTTGCAGCTTCACATCCCTGCAGTTTCATCTTTTCTTTCAYGTCTCTCCGTAAGAGAAGTGGCATCTACTGTCCTTGGTGGCTGTGGAGGAGGCAGAGGGAAACCAAAACACCAACGTGCCTTTCTGCTATTTCCCCACTTTGCATCATCAGCAAGCCTAGTAGAAGCAGAGCAGGAAGGCAGGATTTGTTTTTCCTCCTGCTTTTTGGTCATATGGATTTCTGACCTGCTTGTCATTTCAGGGAAACTCAGCAGGGCATGAGGTTTTCTTTCCTAGTGTGGGTGTTGTGTGGCTTGCATGGAGCTACAGCAGTAGCAACAAGGGCTATTTTTAGCCTAAAGTAGGCCAGGCAGTTCCAGAAGACATATTACTAGGAGGAACATTTGAGAACAAAACAAGCAAACAAAAGAGAAAACAAAATGAGACCTGTAAACAAGAATCATATTCTACCAGAAGCACTTGCTAAATAGTAAACATGCAGAAACTGCATCCTGTGTCTCATGACCCCACCCCACAAAAAACAAACAAATGCAACCTCTCAACAGTATGCGTTGCCTTCAGAACAAGCAAAGTACCTTGTTTTAGAGCCATACATCTGGACTGGGATTTTTAGAGATGCCCAATTCAGCAGTTTTCAGTATGCATTCATTTCCCAGAAAAAGCATACCTAGTCTGGTAATTTAAATAGATATTAATCTCCTTCTTAGAGTTCGGTACACATCTATGTTTTGAATAAGAGTGTAACTGGTACCCAAACTGCATTGAAGCTGGTTGCCCAACTTGCTGGGAGAATACCTGCCCACATTTGTTAGTGAAATCCTGTGGGCAAGGTGCTGCTCTCCATGTGCAGCTCTCTACAATAGGCAGAAAAAAGAGGTAAGGATATGTACTACAGAAGAAAGATTCATTTTTTACTGCTAAAAGCAACAAATTTTAGTTTTCGATCAATGATAATTCAGTGGGGGGCACGGATAGCTGTCAGCTTCTTCATCTAGTATTGGTGTTGGAAGAATAGATTGCAATAATTCAGCCATCTGTAAATCTTCATGGAAGAATGAGTGTAACGACATTCACCACAACCACATGTGTGCTTCCCACATGGACTCACATAGCTGGTTTTTACTGATTTTTTTAGCTCCTGGTAGTAGTTTCTCCTCTTTCCAGAAGAAGTCCCAATGAGACATCTTATGTTCTGACTCTTCTTAAAGCGTGAGTCATTCCATTGAAGGCTACTGCAGGACACATTCAAAGCTGTTTGCTTGCCTGAGTGGGTAGATCCAATCCAGAAATCCAGAACAATCTGTGTCAACATAAGCCGTTAAGACCTGAGCCTGTGTAGCACAACATGCAGGTTGGAAGCAGTTTCCCCTTTGTACAGGGGATCACAATGAAACTTCATGTCTGTCAGGAGAGATATGGCTACCAAAGTCCTACAATCACACATTATTCCATCATGTCTGGTAGTAGGATGCTCATAGTGACAACAAAAGTGTTTGCTATATTTAGCATGCATTTGCTTGCTGTTCATTTCATGAGATGATTTCCTCAAAAAGAAGAAAGAATCAGCACTTTTTCAGCACTTTTTGCTTTATTCCTCTAATTCATAAACACCTCTTTGATGTCCCCATGTGACTTTTTTCCACACCAGTATGAATACATACAAGGTTTCAGATGAAGTCACGTCAGAGTTTAGTGCATAAGAATTCAACATAAGGCCTCACTGTTACCATCTGTCAATAGACTTGCCCCAATACTCTCTTCAGTGTGCAAAAGGATAGACTTTCTGCAAAGCTTTGTGAATCCAGTGAGGCTTCTAAGTGTTTCACTGACCAGAACAGCTGCATCTAATTCATACTCACACCTATCTGTGCATGGAGCAAGAAGGTGGCAACATACAAGGCACAGACTAAACTGCATCTGCAGGATTTGTGTATAAGGCATGGAGATGCAAAGTTTGCAATCAATGTAACAAAAAATAATTTTAGGACTCACTGGGGGATTTTTTTAGCTGAGTACATTCTGTCTAAGAACACTGCAATTACTTAATCGTGTTTGCTAAGTGCTTGTCAAGCAGCAGTGAGAGGTTACCAATCCTAGGCCTGCTTAAATCAATTTAGGCTACAACTCAGCAAAGCACCTAAAGCTAAGCAGGTGCCCACTGATGTCAGGTCAGGCAGCAGTTAGATAATTTGTCAGTCAGGTGTTGCTCTGGAAAACTGGGGCTGACTGCTACAGAGCTGCAGGTGAATTCAAGCTTGGGAGATTCCTTTTCACTATGGTTTATTTTCTCCTGCTGTGTTGAAATGACATTACACACCCCTCGTCACTAGCCAGAGACTTAACCATACCAATTTTATGGTGTCAGATGTTTCTGGTTGAAAATTCAGTGCAGTTATTTGTAAGTACGTTAAGTCGTCATAGTCTCAATAGCAGGGCACGCTGCTGTAGTACTACTGTCTATTAAAATCTAGATGTACACAGCTTCCTTAGATCAGAGCTTGAAAACTCAGTTTCTCTAAGATCTGAGGGGGCCTCAGTAGGCCACCATCACATCCAAGAACCTCCTGAGGGGGCAGGAAGGAGGCAATATCCCTGCCCTGATGTGAAACTCCACACCAGGCACTGGCTGGGCTGCAGAGGTGCCATAAGCCCATCTTCACGGCAGTCAGCCCGAGAGGCTTCTCATCTCAGCTGTGAGTGTCAAATACGTCTGAGTCATGCAGCGGCCCACACAAGCCTCTCATGACTAATTGTGAGTGATCTGTCAAATTGCCGAAGTCCTGAAATAGATCAGGACCACTTTTACTGGACACTGTCCAACCAACAAGCTCTCGACCCCTACGGTCTGCGGCGGTGTGCTGCACAGGCAGAAGACCTGGGGGGGAGAGAAAGTAGCAGAGTGGCATCAAGGATTTCCTCTCACTCTTTGCAGACTAGGCACAGCATAGCTAATTAGTCACAGGAAAATGCACCATCTGTTTCACCAATGTAAGATAACAGTATTTCACTTCAGCTTCAGGGAAGACCAGTTTCATAAACAACGCCATACCCAAACCTCCTGTAAGATGGACTTTTTTGGCCACAGGGAGGTATGATGGGAGCTGCTATTTCTCATTAAACACTCTGTAGGCTAAATGCAAAGACCAGTTTCTTATCTGAGAACAAAGGATACAAGCATAAAGTACAAGTTAAAGCCCACAGAGAGGGAATAGACCTGCTACTACAGATATGAATATCTTTTAGCTGCTAGTGACATGGAAGAAGTCTTCACCATGGAGAAGATTCATAGGGAATGGGAACAAAACAACCTGGCAAGAGGGGTGTGAATACAATGAGCAATGCACCCTGCAACGCTGCCATCCAAATTATTCACTCTTTAAGGAGTGGGGAACCAGCTTTCTGCTTTTCAACATCAGATTGATGCTTTCTAACAAAAAAACCCTCTATACGCATACATATACACACACACAAGGCTGCTGATAGGGTGTGATACAACTAAGTTTGGGAAAATCATCTCATAGCTTTATGATAGCAAATTACACTTGCATAATGAAGTGTACTGGCAGGCAAGCTCAAGCTGAGTGGGTGTAGGCAGGTAGTATGCTTCAGCAGTAACTTAGAGAGCTGTTTCCTCAGCACGTGAGGAGTTTATATGCCTCAATTTATTTTTTTTTTATTTTTCTTAAATTTTCTGGCATCTTCCTATTAACAAGAGAGAAGATACTATCTCCATATGGGTAACAGCAAATTCCTAATTACTGTACAGGAAGAGATGAACAAACCAGAATTTGAACCTAAGTGGAGATGCCCTGTATTTTTTCTGGTATGTGCTAAAAACAGCACTCCAAAAACAAACAGTCCACAATGTCTGAGAGCAAGATGTATAGCGCAGCCCAGTTCTCTCCATTGCCCTTTATCTGTTGGCGTAAAGCCTCAAATCAGGACACACCCTCTGTTTGGATGCTGTTTGAACTCAAATTTGGCCTGTGTACACTTCCAGATTTTTTTTTCCTTGTCAACTTGTGTTCTGTGGTCAGCATCATTAATGGCACTGGGTAAGTCCTGCTCTAACATGCAGATCAATGGGATTCCTCCGCTACGGGTCACTAGCAGCCGGCACATTCAGAAAACCAGTTATAGCAATGGGAAAAAGTTCCCCACACGTTTGTGTAAGATTCAAAGGGTGCAGTTTTATCTCATTAACCCCCCCTCCCCATCATTTTATGAGTCTTTCTGGCCATTGACCTCCTATGCCAGAACAGCTGTGCAATTCCCTCCACCAGAGTCCTTGTCCATGTGAGCTAGAACATGCAACACAAGCCCCAGGGGGTTCGCTGTGCATCTCAGAAGGCATCTTCCCTCTGTTCATCCAGGAGTGGGTGACAAAGACCAAGCCACCAGAGAAAGCAGAGTGAGTGATCCATAAATACCTGTTTTCCATTTTGGGGCTAAGAACTATTTCAGGTATTGCTACTCAGGTATCTTAAGAATAAACTCTGCTTTTCCACACAGGATTTGAAAGAATCAAAAAAATTTACAGGCAGTTTCAGAAATATATATTTCTTACTTTTTGCAGGTCTAGTCCTCAAATTGATGCTGGGTACTTCACTTGCTACCTGCTTGGAGCCTTACTGAGGCCACTTGATGTATAGACAAAAAATCTTTTGACAAGAATAAGTACAAGGAATTCACCTGTATGACAGACATGAAGATTAAAACTATTTCAGTATAGCTTGAAAATCTCACCAATTAATTGCTCAGACATGAGCTARAAGTTAGAATTCAGTGAAGTTCTGGCTTTGTTGAGATGGTGTACATTATTTTCTTTAAGCTTTCTGAACATCATCCATTGTACTAAAGAGCAATGAATTTAACCTCCTAAATGCAATAACTTCTACTAGACCTAATGCCCTGAACAGTCATCTGGTGTTATGGTTTAATCCTAGCTAGCAACTAAATGCCACACAGCCACTCCCTTACTCCCTCCATCTCTGGTGGGGTGGGGGAGAGGATTGGGAGAGTAAAAGTAAGAAAACTTGTGTGTTGAGATAAGAACAGTTTAATAATTGAAATAAAGTAAATAGTAGTAGTAGTAGTAGTAGTAATAATAATAATAATAATAATAATCATCATCATCATAATCATAATAAAAGAATATACTAAGCAAGTGACGCACAATGCAGTTGCTCACCACCCACTGACCGATGCCCAGCCAGTCCCCGAGCAGCAATCACTGCCCACTGGCCAACTCCCCCCAGCTTATATACTGAGCATGACGCATATGATATGGAATACCCCTTTGGCCAGTTTGGGTCTGCTGTCCTGGCTATGCTCCCTACCAGCTTCTTGTCCATCTCCTTGCTGGCAGAGCATGGGAAGCTGAAAAGTCCTTGACTAGTGTAAGCACTACTTGGCAACAACTAAAACCAGTGTCTTATCAACATTATTCTCATCCTAAATCCAAAACACAGCACCATACCAGCTACTAGGAAGAAAATTAACTCTATCCCAGGACATCTGGGCAGGAGAAAAGCCTTACAGGCTCTTCATATTCTTAGGCATGAGCATTTAGGGAGGTTCAAACAAGCAAAAATGTAACATGTCCACTCAAGAGAAGAGGCATTAGCAAAATAAGCAAATTCATGCTTTGAGAACAACCGTATCAAATCTGCAGAGACTACATCTTCAGCCCAGCTCACGAGTAACTAAATGAGTCAGTGTAGCATACAGCAGTTTGCTCTCCAGTCTAGTGTTTAGACTTCAGAAATGTGGGCACCTCCATAAAAGCTTCAGGGTCTGGTCAAGTGTTTTAATTTTTTGAGTAAGAATCAGTCTCAAAGCACAAGCTAGACTCAATGCTCTAACAAATGAGGCTCCTCCTAATTTTCTGTGAGTAGGTCTGCTTGCAGTGGTTCAGATTTGTCTGATTTGCAGACCTTGGAAATAGGAAGGGTTGTCCTACACAGAGATGTACTAATTTAGCTAAATTGGTAACCCTGCTATTTATATATTTTCATATCAAATCACAGTAATTTAGCTTGCCTGTCTTATTTTGCTGAATTGGATTTTAGCTTCTAGTTTCTAACCAAGCTATGCAAGATTTTCCCTGGTATATCTTCACGTATTTTCAGTTTACATGAGTTTTTTTTATTCTTGTACAAATGTGGCAAACTGCACTTTCTCTTCAGGTAACATTCCTACTCAGCAGGATCCTATATTAGTACTCAAAGCTAGCCATTCCCTTTCCATCACTTTGCTTGCTTTTGAATACTGTTTTAAAAAGTATATTCCATTTTTGGAGGTTGAGCCGCCCTTTGCCAAAAGGTAGCTGACTAATTTTGATGTATCAATGAAATTTTAAAACAAAGGGCCCTAATCTTTGGACTACACAAGCCATAGTTTATTCTTTGGTGTTTTTTACTTGATTGTATTTGTTCATGCTGCAATTGCACCTTAAGTTAAAGTCCAGCAGAACTCACAAGTCGAGCAAGTCTTTCTGATAATGAAATCCATTGAAGTATCCCTGGACCTCTTCATGCTAGAGGGAAAGCACAAGCAAGAGCTCTTCTAAGTGTGTTTTAGTTTGATCTCCAAGGATGAGCATTTGAGCACACTTACTGAGCTATTTAGACTCGTGCTACAAGACCTGCACTAAAAATCACTGTTAGGGCTGCAGGCAAATGACAAGAGCACTGACTGGGCTCTGGCCTGAGGTTAATGAAACTGAACAGGACATGGAAAAATGCTGGACATGACATGAGAAAACTGTTGGACATACCAAATAGCACTGTGAGACACTGACAGAAGTTACAGATGGTGCCACGAAGGATGGCCACATCTCACAGGTGGATAAGGGGAGTTGTATGAGACATGGCCAAACACCACAGATAACTGGGGGGAGCACTAAGGACCTTTTGGGAAGTACAGTCCTGAAAAGCTAGCATAGCCAGGTAACTCCATCAAGTATATCATGTCAGATGAAGATTACCCAGGTAACAGTATCAGAAATACCAAATTTGGTGAAAATTGGGGAGAAAGTAATTTGAGGTGAGTTATTGATTTGGGAGGAGACTGAGGTGGACATAAGAAGGTACAAGGGTGGTGAAATGGAGGATTAAGAAATGGGAAAAGGGACAATAAGGTCTGCAGACGGTGTGAGTGGGTCTGTCTGGGAGTAGTCATCAGGCAGCTGGAGCAAGACAGTGAATAAAACCCGTAGTTACACCTTCACCATACGAGTGGGGCCTGGTCTCAGCCTCAAGAGGACTGGGTGGGAGCGGTCCTCCCCTGTACCTGGGTGGACCAAAGCGGGCATCCTTGTAACACCATGTGGGTGCCCATTCCGGGTCTGGCAGCACTAGGGTCTTCGCACCGCTCCCTAGCAGAGCTCCCACCTGCCTGTCCTTCCTTTGCTCTCTGATGCTGCTCCAGGGAAGGGCCAAGAGATTTACAACTCTGCCATCCCACCATCCATGTCCTTGCCTCCTAACCCATTTTCAGTGCCTGCTGTTTCATGGATCCAGGTCCAACCTGTCAGTCGTTTGCAGCAATGATAAAGCAYGAGACTTTTAAGGACTAGGAGCACCTTTGGAAAGCCTGACCTATCAACATTAGGGTCACAAACAGTTGTTAGATATATCAACCAGTGTCTATTAGTCTTTTATTTTTCTCTAGTGTTGGAGTAATTTTAAAAGCCCTTTAGCAAGGAAATCTGCCGCCAATTTAAAATGAGTTGCCCTTATGTCAGCCAAGGACTTGATCTCCCCCTGCCCACTCTWCCTCTTTGCTGCACAGGAGCTTCCCCCTCTGTGCTCATCTACTCAGTCATTGCTCCGCAGCAGAGCTCAAAGGCGAGTGCGATGCCTCCGAGCAGCAAGCTTTACATCAGATCAAATGCTAAGGTGAATTTCTTTGTTTCCATGTGCTCAGCCTAACAACAAGATTAGCATGCAATAATACAGTGTCTGAAGTCTAAAACTAATTTGAAGTTTGTAGGACAGCTCGCTAGAAAGTAGGTTATTAACAAGGGATGTAATTATTGAGTTTAATTATACTGTCATGTGTCATTTTTGTTAAGTCCAACTATATCCCTGTGCAGCAGCTGAGAATCAGGTACAGAAGCCGTAATGATCATTTTGGTGGGTCATGAAGCTGGGCCCTGAACTACTCTGGCAGCTGGATAATGCTTACGTCAAAGAGCTTGTGTGGTTTGGTGGGGAAATGCGGTGTCACACACACAAAAGCATCCAGGGTAACTGCTTCATTTTACAAGCCTTGATATTAACCTGCTTGCTTTTCTGGCAAAGCAGATTTTCCATCAGGCGTGAGGAATGGAGCTCCAGAAAGGCTGCTTGTGAAGTCTGGGGGTTTAACAACTGGAAATGCAGCCTAGAACAATAACTTCTTTAGAAGGTACTATTTGAGAATAACCTCATTCTGTCAGCGAGTGCTCATCACCAGAGGAGAGCAGAAAAGCCAGCCTCAGTGCTTCCTTCCCCCTTCAAGAAATTATCTATGAATAATGACTGAACTGGCACTCACTTTTTTTTTTAAAAACCATTACAAGGAAGGAAAGGGCCAGAAGAGGAGTTCCTACAAACCATTGCAGATTTACTGCCCACTGCATTGCTATCCACAGCTGTGATACCTAGATTTAAGAGGGTTGTACTCCTAATCTTGCATTATATCAGTGCAAGTCAGTCGCACAACCCCTCCAGCTCTACAGCCAATCTTGTTCAGACTAAAGGCCAGGTGCATGGGTATTTTCTGGATGAGCAGAGCAACATATGGGGTCCTCACAGCACAGGGTTCCCACAGGACTGACCACACCAGTGTCTGAAAATAATTGTGATAACTGTGGAAGTGACTTACTGGAAAGCAATAGTTTCTGCTTTCTGCTCTCTTCAAATAAAATTCTGCGTCTTTGGTGGAAAAAAAAGAAAATTCAGTCTGTTTTTTGCAGTATTTAATTTTCTGTAGAAATGAAAGACGACAGAACACACTGTGTAACAAGAAGGATGGCTGCTTTGGTTAATCACATACAAGAAATAAGGAAAGTCAGTGACTTTTGACCCTGATCTGACTCAGCAGCTCTTACTAAATAAGTGTTATGCATTTGACTGTCTTCCCTGTTGGAGAAAAAGTGGACCAGTGTCCTTGTTTCAGCTGGAATAGAGTTAATTTTCTTTCTGGTGGCTGGGTGGTGGTGCTGTGTTTTGGATTTGGTATGAGAGGAGCATTGATGGCCCATTGATGTTTTGGTTGTTGCGGGGTGGGGTGGGGTGGAGTGGGGGGGGAAGTGGGGGGACCATAGCCGGGGCAGTTGACCCAGCTGGCCAATGTGGTATTCCATACCATGTGACATCATGCTCAGCATAAAACTGGGGGGGGTGGCTCTCGCCATTCGGGACACGCGGGGCATCAGTCCACCAACTGATGGTGGTGGTGAGCAGTTGCATTGTGCATCACCTGCTTTGTATATTCTATGATTGTTGTTGTTACCATTGCTATTATTACTGTTCCACTTTGTTTTATTTCAATTATTAAACTGTTTTTATCTCAACCCATGAGTTTTCCTACTTGTGCCCTCCCGATTCTCTCCCCGATCCTACCAGAGGAGGGGGTGAGCGAGTGGCTGTGTGATGTTTAGTTACCAGCTGGGGTTAGTTACCAGTTAGTTACCAGTCCAGCTCATCACCATGCAGAGATGAGCATGCCACCCTGAACAACAAGATGATGATGATGAATGGAGTCTTAAAAAATGCCCAATACTCATACCATTTGTATAGAGGTGACAAGCCATCACCAGCCAAATCAAAGCATAGGCAGAGGAAGAAATGCCATCGCAGCTACAGGGCAATTTGGATGGCAGCCAATGACCACCTCCTACCCTATGGAGGCGGCTAGCGCAGTCTAAGTATCAAGAAGAGAGTAAATTTTAAAGGCTTGACAGATAGGCTTAGCTATCAACCAACAGAAAAAAATCTTATTTCATAAGAGACCCAAGGTACGAGCATGAAGGCAGGAAAGACTTTTCTCCTCTGAGAACAGCTTCACATGTAAGTCCTCTCTAGGTTTTTCATGATGCATTTGATTGTACTGTGACTTGCCAAGGTGTGTGTTTAAGAACAAGGAGGATACACCGTTGACTCTAAGATTAGTGTGGTGGGTTGACCCTGGCTGGACGCCAGGTGCCCACCAAACTGCTCTATCACTTCCCTTCTCAACTGGACAGGGGAGAGGAAATGTAACAAAAGGCTCGTGGGTCAAGGTAGGGTCAGGGAGAGATCACTCACCAATTACTGTCACAGGCAAAACAGACTCAACTTAGAGATATTAGTTTATTACCAATCAAATCAGAGTAGGGTAATGAGAAATAAAAAAACTCCCAGATCTTCAAACACTGTCCCCCTCCCTCCCCTTCTCAGGCTCAACTTCACCCTGCAGGGGGACGGGGAATGGAGGTTGCSGTCGGCTCATCACACGTTGTCTCTGCCACTCCTTCCTCCTCACACTCTTTCCCTGCTCCAGCATGGGTCCCACCCATGGGAGACAGTTCTCCACGAACTTCTCCAATGTGAGTCCTTCCCGTGGGCTGTGGTTCTTCATGAACTGCTCCAGCATGGGTCCTTACCACAGGGTGCAGTCCTTCAGGAACAGACTGCTCCAGCGTGGGCTCCTCTCTCCACAGGTCCACAGGTCCTGCCAGGACCCTGTTCCAGCATGGGCTTCCCATGGGGTCACAGCCTCCTTCGGGCATGCACCTGCTCTGGCGTGCAGTCCTCCACGGGCTGCAGGTGGATATCTGCTCCACCGTTAACCTCCATGGGCTGCAGGGGGACAGCCTGCCTCACCATGGTCTTCACCATGGGCTGCAGGGGAATCTCTGCTCCGGCACCTGGAGCACCTCCTTCCCCTCCTTCTTCACTGACCTTGGTGCCTGCAGGGCTGTTCCTCTCACATATTCTCACTCCTCTCTCCGGCTGCTGTTGTGCAGCAGTTTTTTTCCCCTTCTTAAATATGTCATCACAGATGCGCTACCACTGTCACTGTCACAGCCTTGGCCAGTGGTGGGTCCATCTTGGAGATGGCTGGCATTGGCTCTGTCAGACATAGGAGAAGCTTCTAGCAGCTTCTCACAGAAGACACCCTTGCAACCCCCCACTACCAAAACCTTGCCACGCAAGCCCAATACAATTAGAGAGATTTCCAGGGGTGTTTTCGAGTTGTGACCAGACCTCCCTGCCTTATTCATTCCAGTAATTCCATTGATTTAAGAGGGTCATCCACAATGTTTGGAAGGAAAGAGAGGAGAAGACAAAGAGAATTTGGCTCCACTGAAGTTTGGTTCCTCAGTTAAAAAATGCTTCCTCTGTGAAAAATTTAGCAACTATGTACTGTCCCTGCCACTTCTCTTTCTTTGATGAGTGTTGGGGTAGAAGACAGGAGGGAGGATGGAAAAGAATCTACACATTTCTCATCCCCACCTCGTGCCCTGCTAGGTTTAATACAAGATACAGGAGCATCAGGTAGCACAGAATAGGATTTTTATCAGGTACAAACACTTTTACTTTGAATTGATTGCATTGGATTTGGAATATCTAGAAGATTTTAGAACTATTAGGGGAAATATTTAGTTTATGTAATTATTATATTCATGTGATTCCTTTCTCTGTTCTCAAGAGGATCACGTTTAGGTCTCCAAGCACCATGATGCTACATACTTATATTTCGCAGGCAGGCACAGCCCATTTTGAGATCAGCCACTATTGGGCTGTTGAAGGGGCAGAGGCACAGCCTGGTCCAGAGGAGTTGTTTCCCTGTACAGGGACAGATGTGTCACCAGGGTGTGTAAAATCTCCTGTGACAGCTCAGAGATACAATGGAAGCAGGGTCCTACAGACCTGTCACAAGTAGTGGTGATTCATCCTTGACAATCAGAAATTTAACACCCCCTACTCAACAGTCTGAGCAGGGCGGCTGTTTCCAAACATTGATCCTTACAGCAGTTTCAGGATACATCCCGAAACCTGATACCCTAGTACTTTGTAATACCTCAGGGTTTTAAAAGCAAGTGTCTTCTTTAGGTCATTGCAATCAGATTTGTCTGTGATCTTCCAGAGACCCTGGCCATGACCAGATATCTCATGACTAGGAATCAGAGACACCACAATCGGTAGAGGACTTGAGATTATCAGATCAAAGGATCAACACAAGCCCTACAGCTACTAGATATATAATCATTTACATAGAAATTGTTCTCTGCCACCAGAAAAACAGGGTCCAATCAAGACTTGTGTCTAGTTTTGAAGCCTTGAAAAGCCTGGAGGTCTTTGGTAGTTTCCAACTGGGAGAGGAAAGCCAGGGCCTTGGGAGGGATCAAAGCAAATAGCAGCTGGTCAAAGAGACACAGGAGTGGTGTTTCTGGACAAAATCAAGGGGGATAAAGAGTTAAAAGTAGTTGATTTTGTCCCTAAACCAGTTGCTGTCCTAAAATGGAATGGATATTAAATGTCAATTAAAAAAAAAAAAAGAAAACAGAACCAAAAAAAAAAATAGTTAATACACACAGTGTCTGCAGAGTAGTGGGTCCTCAGATACGGGTTCCCAGAAATGGGGCTTGCTTTGAAAACTCAGTACAACCAGTTTGTGTGATGACAAGCTCAATTCACATAGCTCCTCCAGGATAAAAAGATCAATTTGGAAGTGATGCTTATAAAGAGTTTGGATACTGAGCTTGTTGCATATAATCCTAGGCCAAGTAATGATTGTATTTATTCACCCGCTTTAGAGAGGTTCTAATTACTGATAAAAGAATGGGAAATGAACAGATGGGGAATGAGAGAGAAAATGTGAAGGATTAACTGTTAAGGGAGCAGGCAGAGTAGGAGCAGGTAGTATAGTTACTCAGCTCCAGCCGTTTTGTCCATCCCAGACCTTACTAAAGAGCAAAGTTGAGCTTTTACCTTGAACCAGAATAGGCTTGCATTTACACAAGCAGCAGGAGCTTCCTGGATGTTAGGCAGCTCACTGGCACCTAAAGATTTTCTCCAGCTGTTCTACTRTGTAGTACGAGGTCTTCTAGGAGCACCAAGTTAGTGCCAAACACCTGCCTTATTAAAACGAGGAGAGAATGAGGAAGGAAAGGTGACAGGCAATAACACACCACCTGAGCTGCTTCAGGATCGGTGCCGCAGATTCTCTCCTAGGGCAGCATTAACTCCTGCCACTGAGATGAGTCCTCGGCACTGGCTTGACAGCACCGATTAATTCTGGAAGACAAGATGAGCCAGAGTGCAGACACCTTCATCAACCCAATTTCCCTTTATCTCCGGCTATCCCCCTGTACCAGCACCAGCAGGGATCTCCATGCTAAAGAGGACTGAGGCATTTCCATACCACCTCTCCACATCTCCACTGTGAGCTTTCGGACATACGTTAGCCTGAATCCAAACCTAAAACTCGTCTTTGTTTAACAAAACATGGGAATTGAGAATAGTAGCAGCCCACGCTCCATTTGCTTTAGAAAAGTGAAGACTGCAGCTATTGCAGAAGACTACTGCTTCAACTAAGCTGTGGCACTGTCTCCCAGAAAGGCAAACAGATGCCTCTCTGCCTCCTGCAGCTTAGAATAAAACTTGAACATCTGCCCTAGATGTGGCTATCTCAAGAGCAAACAGGCAACTTTATAACAAACGAAACGTTTCTACCATCCACCTTCTTTGTAATCGTGCCCCAATGTGATACTCACCACCTTCTTCTGTCGTCGACGGGAAAAAGGCAGGCAGGAAAGAAAGGTTCATTGCAATAGATTCCTGCTAGCAAAAAGAATGCGAGTAGCACTAGCATGATTACACCTTAACTTTACTAAAGAAAATGAATATTGTGATCTTCTAATTCAGGGCTATTAGAGGAGGGTAAACAGGATTGCAACTGTATTATTTTATGTCCAAGAATATCCTGTCATTTTCCTACAACCATTTTCACTTGGAAGGAATAGGAAAGGTCTTCCCGTCCCCCTGGACTGAATGACTGTCACCACAATTTGAGATACTGAGCACAGTGAAACAGCCAAGTTAGGTCTGTTATTAGGGCACGAATGCTAGATAGATTTTCACTATTAAAACACGCCATTATTCAACAATAAGACCTGTCAGTCATGCCATGTGTTTCTGCACCTCTCCAGAACACTTAAGAGGCACCACTGCTTACCAGGTAGTACTTGCTCTACATTAACTTTGGAGAGGAAAGTAAAGAATTTAATTTCTGCCAGTGGTGGAAAATGGAGGCAAAGGCATGAATCTGGACTTGGAGTGCTTCTATGTCTGCTTCTCTTCAAACTTTCTGAGTTTGTGTTTGTTGACACTCTCCACAAAATAGAATTATTTGCAAGATTCAGATGTAGAATTTGTTAAAAATGCAAGGAATTATATGTTCCTCCACAAAATCAGATGTTGGAGGATTGGCATTTCAATGGTTTTAAAACAAAAAGATGTTACCCAGGTTGATGGGATTGATGTTTTTTTCTGCCTACCAGCAGATGATCTTAGTTAACACCTATCTAAACAGAAATGGAATCTGAATCACAGCAAGGGCTTTCTTTTCTTTGTAAACTCTTAAGATGGGACTATTTAAAAAGTGAGGGTTTTGTAATCCCTTGGTGTATTTTTAAGTCTAGGTACCTCAAATACTATTTGAAATTGCTGAGTACGGAAAGATGCTCTGGATAAAACAGAATTGTTAATATATCGTTCATTTGCACTGTGCATGTGAGTTGAATGATAAAAGCAGATGCAGACTGTAAGGTACGTTGTTAAAGGCTGAAGAAAACCCATAGAATTGTTTTGAAGTCGATAAAGTTTTTTATTCTGTTTTGGCAATTTTGGCCAAATATTTTCTTGCTTGAACTGTGAAGTGAATGATAAATTAATAAGATTGCTCCTTCCACAATAATTACTTGGTTCTTTCTTGAACATTTGCCCTTCCAGGTCTCAACATTTATTACAATTATCAGTATTATTCCCATCCTACAACTATGGGGGAAAAACCCTGAACACAGAGATGCAGGAAGTAGCTCAATGTCATCCTATGCACATTGACATGTTCCCCTGCCCCAGGTGACTCTTAGACCTACCAGCACATGGGAATCACTACTGAACATTTAATTTGCTGTCCCTGAAATACACAGATTCAGGAAAGAGGATTTTTCCTTGATAATTTATTTCTGTTAAAAGATCTAGAGTTGAAGGACCCGGAAAGCAGTGATTAAGCTGTTTCGGTGAAGTGATTTGGGGATTCAAATATTGCTGAACATAGCATGCAAACCAGACCCAACTGTTAAAGCAAAATCAAATGTCAAGAAGAGTTCAAACAAAGCCCATGTCTTAATTCTTATTACGTATGGATATGGGAATACATTTGTGTAGGCAAGAAAGGTTTACCAGAAAAGTGTGCTCAAAAGGCATTCACAGAGGACTGTTTTCTACCTGATCCTGTTCTTCTTTCCCCTACACCCCCAACAGGGATTCAACCTAAATGGATCGTGAATTGATTAACTTTGATGTGATTGGTAAACACTTCATCTGCTACTCTACAAAGTCTGTTGGTTAATATTTATAGGGATTGAGGAATATTAAGTTACTTGAGAAGGAACATATATATTCCCACAGATACAAGGGAGGAATGGAGGGGAAGACATTATCAAAGTTTACAAAGACATCAGATCATGAAGAGCCTTTTGAAGACATTAGACGGTGAAGGAGCTAGTTATTTACAAAAGGAACTCAGTCATTTTAATGAACAGATTTCATGAAACTTTAATACTGTCTTATGTTGTGCATCTTAAAACCCAGACTCCTGAAACAAGGTGATTACATATGAATCTCCACTTTCCTTGTTCATCCAACATTGTTGTTAAAAGCATTAACCCTAACCACTCAACGGGAAAGTAGAGAGCTTTCAGATGTAGAGCTTCAAAACTTTTGATTTATGCAAGCTTCTTGATTTTAGAAAGTTTTGCTGCATCTTTGAAAGTGCTGACACTAGGCTTCTGTTGGAGCCCTGACTGACATGGTAAATCATAAAGCTTATCAGAGTTCTGCGATTTTTTTCTCCAAAAAAATAATGAATGAAGCATGTAGACAGAGAGTGTAATTGTTACGGTGCCTTAGCCTGGCACAGAGCAGAGATCAGGTAACAGGAGCTCCACTTTCACCAAAGGAAGAAAGCTCTGAGACTTGCATCCTTCGTCTCACCCTCAGCCCTTTTCCAGTCCACAACCCTATGGGTATCCCCACATTCCTTATATTTCTAATCTGCTGTGTGTTGCGGGTTTTGGTATTACTCTTCACTTTTCCATTTTTCCACTCTGTTCATGTACAGGGGTTGTTTTCCTCTGTTCTCTGCCATTTGAAGAGGAGATGCTATTCTGCCTAATAATCTGGTGCCACGTCTTACTGCTTAATGCCCCATCATACCCTAGTCGGAGTAGTTTGTGCTGCAGCATCTTGGAAGATTTTCATATGCTTTCCACTGCCAAATTACTGTTTTCCCTTTCTCATCACCTTTGGTCTCAGCCCTCCTCAGTTTTCCAGATGGAGATGGGGAAGAGTTGTATAATTAAACACTAACGTGACAGCATATACATTTGTCAGTTGGTGAGGTGTGCCATAGACATGTGCCTTAGCGCACAGGCTGTTCTCAGCAGCAGCTGCTGAGTAGAAGTCTTAGATTATCAGTACTACAGACTGCTTTGAAAGATATCAGTAAACATTGAAATTATAGTAAAAGCAATTTGAGGTGTGGGAAGGTAAAAGTAATCCAACCGATATATTTAGTTCAATTCCCTGCTTTGCCATCAGCTTCATGTGCCTTCATCTAAATACTTTGTGGCTCTAGCACAGTGTGCCTTGAACCTATCTGCCCTCAAGGGCAACCGGGTTTGTGAATTGCAAGGTGGAAGACAAGCTCAAGATCCATTAAGGAAAAAAAGGAGGCTGAACCTGGGTTTCTTCACATCTTGGGGTACCCCTAACATCCAAGGTAGAGTATAAGGTTGGAAAGATGGGGGTACAGGTACTATGTCGTACTTTATTTTGAGAGACAGATGGTCATACCAGCCCTCTCTCTAAAAGGGTGCTCCAGGTATGCTCTCTTGGTTAGAAGTGGGAATTTCCTGGCAGCACCTAAATCCTCTTGTGAATCTAGCCCTCGCTCAGAGCTAGTAGCTAAGAGCTATGAGAGCTGGTAGCTCACGGTAATAGCGAATAACTGGAAGGTCTTCAGATAGAGTAGCCATAATAACCAGTTACAGAACCTCCACCACCAACAGGCCCTAATCCTCTGGGATGAGCTAAGAGGACTTCTACTATCCATAGCTACTATGGATAGTAAGTCCATAACGCCTAGCAGGTCTGGGAGAGTTTTAAATCACATGGGTTACTTTACAGATTGATCTCTAGGGGTTGGAAGCAGGATACATAATGCAGTTTGCAGTAACTGTAAAAGGACCTGGCACAAGTACCAATTTCTTCTGTAGAGAGCCCTTATTTAGTGGACGTACATATCTCGTCACAATTTCCACCTGAGACATACAGGCAGTTATTGAATGCTGTTGACCTGCAGAGCTGCCCAGAACTGAACAGTCCCATTTTAGTTACTAATAAACACACAGGCATGTGGACGGGTACATAGTGCAGGCTGGATGGTTCCCCTGTTATAAAGCAGCTTTAAATGAGAACAGTGTGCAAAATGAGGCTATTTTTGCTGGCCTCGGGAGGAAAGAAATCTTTTCTTTTAGCTCTGTGATGCATGTAACATTGGAAGCTTGCAGAGAGACATTTCTTTCCCTCATGCGTAAAAATGCCCCCAAGACCTCAAAACAGCTCTGCTACCTGCAAATTGCAAGTATCCATTTTTTATCAGCTGTTCAAGCAAAACAGAAATAATAAAAAAAGACCACTATGTCCTTTGCTCAGAAATGTCTGCAACCTCCCCAGCTAAACCAGAATTTCTGCTGTTCCCTAGTATGGACCATTGGAAATGTTTTCCTTACTTACACTTTGAGAATATAATATGCTTTGGCATGAAGCTGCTCATGCCCTTCAGGATAAGCCTCTCTCTTTATGTTACTCAATTAGTCAGTACTTCCTGGCATGTTTTGAAACTTAGGGCTTGCTTCTAAGCCAATAGTTTTGCCTTACTGCTTCTAAGAGTATATTTGAAGAAGATTTAAACTTTAAAACACTTTGTGGCAGAACTCCTCCCATGCAAGTGTTTTCCTCCTATAAGAAACACTCTACTTTTGATTTCGGCCACCATCAGGTTATCAACTTTTCTCTCCTAAGCAGCACTAGCAACATTAAGCACGAGCTGACTTAATTTCTGCAGAAAAGGAAATGTATAAGTGGACCTCACTATCCTCTTACACAGCAAGTCCAGACCCACAGTTTGTTGGCCAGCTCAGGGTCACAGAGACTCTTCAACATTGGGCAGGTGACTACAAAATTGCAGGAACCCTTAGTCTTGGAGCAGATCTTCAGCATCCCACAGTGGGACTACTGCATTAGAGAGACCAGAGCTCATTAACCTCACGACGAGCTCCTCAGGGATGATGTGCAGGACATGAGAGCCCAGGGCCACTTCCTGGGGCTGGACCCCAGCTGCACTTTGGTCAGATGGACATTCAAGTTCATCTGTCGTAAGGAAGATAATCTAAACAGGCAAGCAGAGAGCTTTGATGGACTCCGGAATGGCCCGTATCATGGCTGATGCTCCACCAGAGAACTGACTGCACGGGGCAGCACAGCTTCTCTGAGGCCATCAGGAAGGACACAATTTGGTTTGCTTTTAGCCATTTTCCCAGCTAATACAGAAAAATCTCTGTATTATATGAATTCTATATTAAGGCATTGAAGAAAAAAAAAATAATCTTAGCTTATGCTGAGAAGCCTGAAGATAGAATGGAAGTGCTTATAGTACTGCAAAACAAAATTTCCAGAGTCAGAAGGCTTTATACCAGAGTGAGGCTATACAGAACATAAGCTAAGAAATAAAGGAAGAAGCTCTGGCTATGAAACATTTCCCAGCTGGCTACATACCTACTAAGGGCCAGATCTGAGAGGGAAACAGTTATTTTCTTCATAAGAAGTACCAGGCAAAAATAACTGACAGCGTTAGGTGTTTAAAGGTGCTCTCCAGCTCAGCCCAGACTCTTCCCTTTGAACATTCAGCATCATTTCCCCAAGTAAAATAAACTCGCCGTATCAAATCCCTTTCAGCAGCCCACTCGGAGGACAGCTGCCTTCTCAACTGTACCTCGCTCCACTCTTTGTTTTTCACAACTCTGTCCCCAAAAGAATCTGCTCACAACTCATCCTCCTCTCCAGAGGGCCCCCAGGAGGACTGGAGGATCTTCTCCTCATCGTTTAGCTCTTCACCCCAGCTGGAGGAAAAGCAGTTACCCCTGACTGGGCCAAGCCGAGTGGTTCTTCCTGGGCCAGTTGTTTTGTGATGGGTTTTGTCTGCAAACATCACATGGCTTCCTGGCTGTAAGATAATCTTTGCTCAGGAAGGGGAATGGCATGTACTTCTAAGAACAGACATGAGGCTAAAACATATGATCCCCAAGCAGTCATGGAAAAAACCAGAAAGTATCATAAATACATCTGATCTGTAAGGATAATGTCTTGTGATTGAAAGGCAGGGAAGAAAAAGTGTAGGTGTTATTTTCATGTAGTATTTGTTCACTGTTTTCCAACTACAGGTGGAAAATCACTTGCCTCGGCTTTTTCATACATATCATCACCCTTACAGCAGAATTGCCTTTCTGTTGTCAATTGGATGTTTCTGATTTGCTGAATGAGCGTTTTCTTATACATTTCCCTTTTTCTGTTTTCATAATTAATTAGTTGCCACAAGCTAGATTGAACAGGGACAGGCTTTGAATGTTTGGCACTTAGCTTTGACTTAGCAAGCTACCTGAAAATATGCACTGTATGAAATTCCTGAATAGTCCCTATGAATTAGAGTTAACATGGCTATAGTGGAACAAAAATTTCATGCCGTTATTGATACTAAGCATATGCTTCTTCCAGTCATTGTTGATTAGTCTACTCGGGAAACAAGATGATGACATGAATATGAATATTTCCGTGCTCCTATATAGATTAAAGTGAAGATTTTTAGACGCGATTGGAGATTTTGGTTGCAGAGCATGAAACAGTGTAAAGTGACTGATTTCTTTCTCTTTTAATTAAAGAATAAAACACCAGCCTCTGAAAAACAGGTCCTTTGAAATCAAAAGACTGACATCATGAATGACTTCTGAAAAAGGTGATCTGTCCATGCTAACAATACCAGAGCTGGAATCTCAAGTCGTTTATACCAACATTATTTGTTTTGCTCTGCAGTTCACATTCATAAAGTCCATTTTTATTGACTGCACAATTTGGCAATCAGCAAATGGGATCATTCTGTAATTCCATACTAGACAAACAGCTCTCATAAATGTATTTATAAAGTACTTCTGTATGCAAATATTTATTTCTGCAGACAAACAACAAGAAAATGCCACAGTACTTTAGCAGCTGCAGAGCAGATTAGAAGGGTGGTTTCTAGGACAGAAGATGCCACGACTGAGAGCAGGGCAGGGGAAGTTGCTTTCAGAGCTGTTTATCTTCCTCCAGTATGTCCCATTGTAAGAGAAAATGAAAACTAACTCTATGAGCAGCAAGGATCTCAGGTTCACGGTAACACTAAGGATACCATTGAGCCAAGGTGGGTCTGTAAATGCATTCTCAACCCAGCATAAGTAATTTTAGTATTGCTGATGGCAACACAGAAGCTAACCAGTGCTTGCTTCGTTGTTGTGTGAAGGTAGCTGGCAAATTACTACGAGGTAGGAAAAGTGATGAATTACATTGTGGTTTCCACAGCTGCAGAAGGAGAGTGAGGTGATTGGTTGTTTCTGGGTCAGAGTTGGGGTCGAGTTGCTGTATGGGTACAGAGTTGTAACCACATACTGCCAAATTTAAACAAACATTGCTGACGTAATTGCCTCTGCTATTGCCATGCTTCAGCTGTCCTACATGCAGATTAGTCTATATAAGCTATTAACGATCACTACATATATATACTTCATACAATCACAGATTTATTCCTGATTCGATAAATCCACTGCATGTTTTCCCCTCCTTTAACACTGACCTTGTGTTGTTTTTGTTGATCTCTCTTTATCACTATGTCACCACCACTGCCGAAGGAGAGCAGCTGGATGACTTCAGTAGTTAATTTTTTATCCCCATCCAAAGAGAAGGAAGAGAAATACATGCCTTTTGGGGTTTATTCTCTCACTAGTCTGGAGTTCTGCAATATTCTCCAAGAACAAGAAAGAAAGTGGTAAGTCAGGAACGTGTCTTAACAGAAGGCATATGGGAGAGTGAACTTAGGGGAGGAGAGGAGAGTGGGATTGCAGGAACCATCTAAGTAGGCAAATATCTATAAAGGTTTGGAGATACCAGAAAATGGAGCTAAAAGTATGGGTGGAGTAGAAGGAAAGAAACCCTTTAGATGAAAGGGTGTGCAAAGTGCAGATTTAGGCAGAGACCTGCAGTAAAAGCCTTGTATGTTTGTGGCTGAAGGTGCAAGAGTACATTGATAGAGGTATCTGCAGTAGTTGTGGATAGTTGTGTAAAGCTCCGATCACTGCAGGGGTGAAATTGCAAAGAGAAGAATTAATGGACTTCAGTGCAGCCCATCTCTTCAAGTGTTTATGGCACTGTTGTCTCAGAAGTGGCAAAAGCTCTGGTAATAGACATGGAAATCATTGTGTATCTACCTAAGGAAGCGTTGCACGGGTCCCTTTAGAGAGGATTTAGATTGTACCTTTACCTGGTTTCTGAGCTGAGCATAACAATAAGGTATAACTAACTAAGCAATTGGTTAGCTTATAAATTTCATTTACAACTACCATCACTTTCTCGAACTCAGAACCAGTCAGAAAGCAGAGGGAGCTACACTGATTTATAGCAGCTAAAGATTTGCCCAAGGAATTCAGCCCTACTGGTACTTTTCTATTGATGATGCTTCAGAAAAAGGCTCAGAAACTGAAGACAAATCACCCCTGGATTGTTTGAACTGGTATTTGCTAATCTTCTCAAACCTATCATTATAAGGCCCTATTTTTTGTTGATACCGCTGTAATTGGGGTTKATGTTTTATATGCTTCCCTTTGCTTTTAGACTAAAACACACTTGAATTTCCATCAGTTTTCCTGATTTTCTTCTTTTTTGTGCTCTGCACATGAGCTAGACAGCTCAAACATTTAGCATTTTTATCTTTTTTCACTTCCCATTGATCTATCTATGACTGCACATTTTTAGCGTTGTTTATCAAGGTGCAGAAATATCAGTAGCCTACGTCTTTTTGCATGCTTTGTCTAACCCTTACCATTTTTTGCTAAGGAGTATTCACAGATTAGTGATCAGTTAGATATCTGGGACTACTGATTTATTAACACATACACTCTTCATTTTTCACTCAGTATGTTAGGAATAACTATTTTTGGAAATGAGACAGAGAAGCCATATAGTAAATTTCTGGTGTCCTCGTTTTAATAGATAAAACTGCGTGGCTTCCCTGTTACTACAGTGGAAAAGAGATACTGAAATTAGATTTGGATGTTTGAGGTATATTATTTGAATGATAGCACAATTTCCTAGAATAGTCAAATAGAGGTTTGGGGTTTTTTTTGCCCGCGTGGCAGAGTGTCAGGGACTTTCAAACATTCCAAAGTGGACGCAGAATAGATGCTGCGGTCCTCTGAAAAGCTGCTACGCTGTTGTGGGAGAAGATCCCGACTTGTCTGTGTTGGGAAGAGCGACAAGTCTTCCCAACTGCTGCTAAAGAGCTGCTAAAGCAGCAAGATGGGTCCCAGCAGCTGGCAAAATCACTGCCTCTTTCGGGTACCTCTTGTTTCAGGAAGATGCCAGTAGCTTGTGCACAAAGAGGTGAACCACCAGAGCAGTCGGTCCTTGTTACTCTGGCTGCCGTTGCGCCACGTCAGTAGGACGTGACTTCCAGCTTCATTTCAGGAGAGCATGGCCTTGGGCAAGCCACCTAGTTGTCCCTGAGCACGTTTTGGCTGGAGGAAAGCTGCCGTCTTTATAGGCTAAATATCAGTTTTATTTCAAGGACACCCTGATGGAAATGTTGTATCTCTTGCACCTCAGTTGTGTGTCAGAGAGTCTCCCAGGATGCCCCGAGGGGTGAACTGGAGAAGTCGGTGTCCGGTGGGAAGGGGCTTGCTCTGACCCCATGTAGAGGAAAAGTGCCCCACTGAGGTGAAGCGGGGACAGGCGTCTTTCTGAAAAGTCCTAAGGGACTGGTTTATGTTGTGGCATGGCAATGGAAAGAGGAACTGATAGCTTTTCCTTAACTGAAATTGCATAAAGTGAAATTTTTTTGAGGTGAGTGTAATATTTTTACTTGGTTACTAAAGCCATTTGCTGATACTGCTAACGTGATGACTTGATTTTTTTTATTTTTAGGGGATACATGCAAAGCACAATAAAACCATCCCTCCTTTCTGGGAAATACACATAGAGTGCAACTGACACAGGGGCATGAAGGCTTCAGAATGTTATTCAGTGGTAAGAGATTACATCTTCTGTAACTGTACGTATTCTGTGCATCTTCTGTGCCACTGTACGTGGAGACAATGAAGCCCCACTAGAATCAATCCTTCACAAACTGAAAGGTCCTTGTAACAAGGACTTTACCACTTTACAAAAAAGGTGTGAAATATTACCGTATTTTATTTTTGACACTGTGATTACATTTTCCTAGTACCAAGCAAAGCAAAAGGCAAATTACTCCAGAACAAAGAATAAAACATTTTGCTTATGTACACATGGAAAGAGTTGTCAAGCATGCAAGAAAAGGTAGAAGTTATCAGGAATTTCAAGGGTTATGCTACAAAAGGCAAACCTAAAAACTGGTTGGTAATCATAGACTTAATATCTTGTGTGCACTTAGATGTGTGTAAATTGAATAGAAGAATAGAATAGATGTTGGTGGCTCACCATTATAATAAAATGCAATTTTTTTGTATTCAAAGCTTTTATACTATGCATTCAAAGTAAAAGCAGAATAAAACAGGATCTCCAAAAATACTCCACTGCTGTCAGAGGCTCAGGATCCTAAAAGAAGCTGTAAGATTTTTCAAGTGGAAGTTGCTTTGCAATGAATGCTCTTTAAAAGCATTGGCTTTCAAGCCTTCACCCAAATATTACATATGAATTCTGTACACATTTTTTCCTGAACACCAATGGACTTTGTAAAGCAGAAAGAAGCAATCAAAAATCTCTCTGTGATGTACTTATGCTTATCCAAACTAATCTCAAACTAATCTTGAATTTTGCACTCTGCAGAGTGGCAAAAGCAAGCTATAAAAAGAAATAACAGCTCCAGACCAGAGGCTTCTGTTTCCTCAAATCTCACATTGTTAGAACTGGGTTTAGGGAGGATGGGAGACATCTAAAGCCATTAACAGCACATTAAATTATTCCATTAGGCTAAAGTGTAGAAACGTGACCTGTTACACTTCTATTTTTATTATGGCCTGGAAGGATTATATGTGAGCTGCAGAAATACCAGCCTACAAGCTGTAACAAATTGTCGCAAATAAAAGGTCTTCAGAAGAGCTAAGAAAGCTCTTAATGACAGCTTCTTGTCTAAATAGGGGTCGGGCTCCTGTTTGGATGTCAACAGCATAACTGAGCACTCTGAACGGTGTCTTTTTGGTGTTGATCTACAGGCGGCATTAGAAACATGCCAAAATCTCCGTATCAAGGCTGATATTTTTGTGTGGTGTTGATCAATAATCATGAACAACGCTCCTCTCTATAGTGATTTATGAAAAAATCGCAAAAGGACTGCAGCACAGCTACCGCCTCCTGCCAAGATGCAAAGGCACAAAAACTTGGCATCAGCTGTGTGTGGCAGGATAAATGCCTTCCATTAGTCCTAATGTGAAGAGAAAGGGAGACTCCTAAAGCTTTCTAGGCCACCCTCATGCCCAGTTCCCATTGCTAATAATGGAAGAAAGGGTATTTGAATGCTTTATTTGGCACTGGAAGTCTTAACAAATAAGCACTTCAACATTAGAAGGCATGTCTGAACAACTTCCAATTATACTGCAGCAGTATGTCTGAGTAATTGCTGTTATTCCATGTCACTTGCATTTTTCGTAAAGACAAGTCACAGCTTTTTCATCCTGTGTATTTCTGAAGCACTGCTTTTTGAGGATCTTAACTTAAAAGAAACTGCACAGAAAAACTAAACCTTCACAAAGCTATTAATCAATATAATTTATTCTCTAAGTGCTGTAGCAATATCAGTTAGTGCAGTCTAGCTTTTGTTGCTGTTACTGAGGTACACTTGTTCTTGGAAAAGTAAAAGCCTTTATGCTGTTGAAGACAGTTTGTGTTTTATCGGTAGCATTAAAATAGCACCTAAAGGCTCCAAGCAGAACTCGTGGCCCTGGTTTGTTCTGATCCACGTTGCTCTAAGTAGGATGGGAAATAGTTTTTCTAGCTTGTGAATATTGCTGAGAGTACAAATATTTTCCCCTGTTCTGCATTGGGTTGTAATTGAGTTATTTGTAATTTCTGTTCAAAAATGTCCTATTTTTTCATTTGGACTGGACATTAACTTCCAGAAATTGATTCTTTTTATACATTTCTCTGCTACATTAAAGGCAAGGTCAGTACATGGAAATTATTCCTCACGAAGGTACTCTTCCACAGCAACGTGTCATAGATCAGCCTCCTTTTTGATAAGTGAATCAGATAGATTCCTGTAAGTATTTCATCTTAATGGATTTTCTGCAGCCCTGAATGCTATCTATCTGATGTGTCCTTGATGTGAACTCTCCAGTTTTTCTACAAACTCTTTACTTAAAGCACACGTACCTGGAGATCAGCACTTGAACCTGATCTCAGAGTGCCTTGTGCAGAGACCAGTGCAGCCTGGGCTCAGTGGGTTACAAGGACTCCGTCCCATCCAGGAAAATGCTGAAAATCTGTATTCTGGTACAAAATAGTGGGGGATGCCACAGTTATGAAAGAAAGCAGAGGCCAGGAAGATCTGTGGTGTGATCTGCTCATCCCAGTGCATCGTAAACCTGAGAACTTCTGCCCACGTAAAGGAAGGAAGGGGAAAAAAAGTTACTTTCATGCATGGCCACCTTTGTGATGGCATGGACGTAGGCTGCAGCATGCACTTGCTGAAGAAGAAGGGTAAGAAAAGGAGCTCCCCATGGGCTACAATCTCTTTACCAGAATGGGGGCTCAGTGGGGACAAGACCCTGCCCTGGTTGGTCCTGTCCGACCCTGCAGCGTATAGCAGAAATTCCCCCCTCTCCTGCCTGCTATACTCCACTGCAGCTTTGAGCTTTGGACGACACRCAGGGATCTATAAACACCATCTGTGGCTTTCAGTCGTATGGGATRGGGTCTGAAACCTTACATGAATAATGGGGAAGGCTGGTGAGAATATAACGCTTCTACAGCAGCAGCACCCAAGATGGCAGAATGATGAACGGACCCATCCTGTGCCCTGGGAAGRAGCCTGGAGATGAAAATGGGAGAAGCTTAGAACAGCGAAAAGGTATTCCAAGTGTTGCAGAAGCTGATGATTACATCCATCACTGCTGTGCTTTGCTGGTTGGTAATTATCGGAGTAAATACTTTTTTTTTAAGTGAAAAAGCTTGTCAAAAATCAAAACTTTACAAGAAAAATGACTTTGATGCACCCCTCAGTCTCTCTGCAGCTGAAAGAGGTTTTGCAGTTCTTAAAGATTTTTGGATTTGTGTTCCAGTTTAAAAAGATTGACCATTTTAGAAAGTAAGTGAATTTGTACAAAAAAGATTTATGTTTTTGTTTCGAGTTTTAAAAAGTCAAAATCAACCCCAAATTTTCAACTGGCCCTTTTAATTTATTTTTTTTTCTTCCAGATAATCAGTTTGCAAAAGAACCCAAAGCAAACCAAATAAACAAAAATTCCAGACTGAMTTTTAAACCTGACTTGGAAGGAAGGACATTTCAAATTCTTTCGTGCAATAAATGCAACAAACATCACATGTCCAGTTGTAATTGCTGCCCTCTCGTTCTTCCCACATTCTTCCCCTGTGATTTGCGGTATTTCTCATTTGTGCCTTCATCATACAGCAACTGTATGTCTCCTTACCAGGGATTGTACTTCCGTGGGTTTCTGGTACAACAGAAGTCCAAGACTAGCATCCTTCAAATACTACTCATCCTTGTGCTTGGCAGGTAGCCTGAAGCTGCGGAGACCTGGGCTCATCTCTTTCCTGAGCCACTCAGCAAATACACCACAGTGTATCGGTGACAGGGCCACACGGGCATTAGACACACAGCAATGTAACAGTCAAACTTGTCCATACATCTCAGACAAGGGGTGGCAGATGGGGAGGAACAGGGCTCAATGCACCAGTCACTGAGGTCAGTTGTAAATCTTCAGTTAGGGTCAGCAGCGTTATAAGGACCCCGTAATGTGGGTACACATACATAACAAAGGTGACGAGACAACTTACCACCCCAGAACAAAAGGGGAAATACCTTCTCAGAATGACTTCTCCCATGACTCAACAGAAGAATGCCCAGAGGCCTATGTACAGAGCAGGAGTCACCCCGACCATGTAGCTCATTGCAGCAAAATGGCATACCTTTTTCCCACATCAGTTTTTAACTTCTTAGTTTGTGTGGCCACACCAGCTTTGAGAGTTGCCCTGAGGAAAGAAGTCCTGCAGATGAGTCTCTGAAGGAGTAGGTGGAAAGAACAGATCTCCAGCTATAACCTCAAATTCAGCCTAATTCTCTTAATCAGAATGGGCTCTTTAAATGCCAGGCTTTTAAAAACTCTGGGCACACTACAGTCATTGAGATAATCACTGTAAAGTGAGGTTCACAGAAATCTGTCCTTGGTTTGGACCCTGCTCCTTCTTCAAGGACAATGACCAAGGACTGGTGGCTGCAACTCCAGGTGGAGGAAGTCTGCATGTTCCTCTCCTCATCTCAATGAGTGACTGCATATGTACTTGTGGTGAATGTTAAACACACACTTTCCTACACTTGCTTCCTGAAAACATAAATTCTGCAAACTGCAGCATAAGCATTCTTCTGACTTCTCCTGATCATTGGTTTAATGGATACTAAGAGCTGGAGAAGCAATGTAGCCTGCCCAATTTATTGCTATAGCTAATTACAGAGAGTGTACATGTGCAGCATGTTACAGAGAAAGAAACCTGTACAAGTGCACRTATGTACAAAGCATCCCTAAATCTTCCCGCTAATGAAARCTCCAAATGAAATTTCCTGAAGTACTTCTAATTTAAGTCTTTGAAAGGCAATCCAATATTAATATAGTTAGTATCCTCCCAAAGTAACCTTTTACAGCCAACTTAAAAGTATTTGGCTAGATGTCAGCACTTATATTTAACTACTCTGAACATTTTGAGCCACAAATTCTAAAATCCTTTAAACAAGGTGGAAATTTAATATTCTAATTGGTCACTGTAGGAAAGAAGGGAGATTCACCAATGGCTTGATACAACAGAATCAGCATYAGATATGTCAATCAGAAATTATTTGTCTCCCTTGCTCCTCGCTCATGCACAGGATCTGTTTCCTAAGGTTACCAAGCCTGCCTTCTTCGACTAAGAATGATGAAACCTAAGTGATCGACAAATACCCATTTCATCCTGCTGCATTTTTTGACTGCGGCCTGATGTTCTTTAATTAGCTTTTAAATTAAACATTTGCTCCCCCGATATCAACAGTTCTACAACACATAGAATTAGTCAAATTAATTAGTCAAATTAGCAACAGGCAAAATCTTTGTCCTAAGATGTAGAAGCCATTTATGGGCCAGATCCAAAGCTCAATTAACTTAATTACTGCCTTAGCATCTACTTCTGCATGCCTCGGTCCATCCCTGCATTCATTTTAGGACCAGTTTCCCCTCTGGGCTTTGGCACTGCCTTGCTGGCTTGACAGCTGCACAAAAAGGAGGCTCCCAGCCTCGAGAGGACACATGCTGAGCGTTTCCAAAGTTGCCGCAAGAGGTATTCCTCCATGTCCCCAGATGAACCCCCAGGAGGAGACGCATTTGGGAAGGCGATTGGTGCTGGCAAAGGGAATTGACTGCTGTTGGTGGCTGAGGGTGGCTTCCCTGCCAAATTCTGCTCGTCTCATTGAGGTGAGTGGATCTGGGAAGACCCTTCTTCAGCGATGCAGGCACTACCTCTGCTGCAGCAAGGGTCATATCTGAAACCCCTCGGACATTGCCCAGATTCATCCAGCTGCTCCAGGGAATCTTGCCTGCTTCCAACAGCCCTGGGTGTGGGACAGCAGTAATTGGATTATTGTTCAAGAAACAATGCATTTATGTGATTGTTGCTGGAGCTCCCCCAAAATACAGTTCAGTCTCTTTGAACTTCAGAGGGACTTGAGCTTTCAAGCTTTGTACCCAAGTGGCTCACTAATCTCCTGGGGCAAAAAAAGGACATATGCTCCTGTTTTCAAATTAACAGTCTCATTATGGCTAAAACCAGCACGTAATGCCTTCCAATAGCTGGATCTCCMCCTGAATTTATTGCTGGTTGCCTAGCTGGAAAAGTGGTTTGGCTGTGGCTTCGCTTTGTCACAGGTAAACCAAAGAGCCACTGTTGGCACGCTCCAAGGACTGCACTGTAAGCATAACAAATGTGAAAGGAAGTTGCCAGTCAGGGGGAGCAGGACGACAAACTCGAGCAACAAAAGTTAGCTGCAGCTTGGGAGAAAAGGAGGGGATCAATACAGTTACTCTAAACTAATGAATTTCATCCACCATCTGCTTTCTCCCCCTTTCCAAACTATTCATCTGTGTGCCCTTTTTTAGTTCTTTTCTCACTTTCCCTTCCATCTGTCTTCCTGGATGAAGTCATTTGATTATGGAGATAATTGTTATCGTTGATAAAGCAGTGCTTCATTCAGCACATACTAATCCCCCCAGAAGGCTGAAGTAGAAAGTAATGAAGGAATGGGATAAGGTTTTCAGGACAGCACAGCACAAGCAGGGACTAACACTAAAGTGAAACTGGTTCTTGGAGGCAATGCCTCGGAAAGCACGAAGCTCCTGTACACATAGTCCATCGGCAGCCTGGGGTCCAGAAAGCCCACGTTGAGAAGTTCCTTCTGCTTCAGCTTCTGTGGCTGCACAAAGTCCTGTTACCCTGCACGTGTTTCCTCCTTCACAGAAATGAGGAAACTGCTTTCGGCAGAGAAACAGAACCTACCTGTCCTCTCTAAAGCTGGGGTCAGATGCTTTTTCAGATATGTGGGGCGGATTGTCAAATGGATTTGGCTTCAAAAGATGCAAAGAAATGCTTAATAGAATTTCAGAAGCAAAATCACCCATCGATAGGTGACTCAATACTTTTGAAAATCAAGTGCMTATTTTCTTCTGGGGTCAAGTGGATTCAGATACAAATTGCTCAAAATCTGTATTGCCCARACTAGTCTGGCTTCTGCTGTACCAGGTGTTGTGTTTGAATCACAGGACAAAATTCAGTCCCTGACAGAAATTTCTTACAACATCAAAGATCAGTCTTAGCAGAATAACAATGAGACTGAAGATGATGAGGGGCAGGTGTTGGGTGGCACAAATGCAATAGGATGTGTCCCAAATCTACCAGATCAGRCCTCCTGCCCCTTGATAATAACCATACGCTGTACTGATCTGTATCAGCAGCTCATTAACATCAAAGGGAGTGTTTTGCTTCTTTGTGCAGTTGGAGAACCAAGTGTAGCTCTTCCGATGGCATTTATTTCCAGCCTAGAGTTCCCCTGACATGAGTGAAAAACTGGAGCAAGCTCTGGGTCCCTAATCATGGAAACGGCAGATCTTTTTGCCACCTGTTTACACTAAAATGTAAGAGAGAAAATTTGCTTTGAGAGAAAACCTTTGCAAGCTACTCGCCTCCAACAGTTTGCTCTTTGTAAATCTACTGCAACTATAAAGTAGACTCACGCAGAAGTCATTTCAGATAGGCAGACTGCTCRTCTGTGTTCTAAATTGTTTATGGCCAGTTGCACAATGAAGCAGGAACTGGGGGAACTGTAGGTGAACCCAAGTTTCTAGTCTGAGTCTGTGGGAAGAGAAAAAAAGATGTCATGAACAATTATAATGCCTGACTGGAACCATAGAAATCATGACAATGGAAGAAAAGATGCTCCACCACTGTTTCCTTATGTTTTCCCCTGCTATTGGCAATTTCTTTAATCTCAGCCACTGGAAATCAGCACCTTCTGTTGCCTTCAGCCGAGCAAGGTCAGTTGAAAACAAGTAAGAAACTGGGTCTGTTGTTTAAGGAAAGGGAAGGGAAAGGGCCTGGGAAGTGGGTGTCTGAGGTCTTTTGCAAATGACTGTGCCCATCTTTGTCCTGAGGTTGTTCACAGCATCAAACAGCGCACTGCTTTTGTCCAGAAGCAGGTTTCAAAATGAATGACAGGCTAACTGTTCTCTGGCAGAGAGGTTATTCCAACACAAGTCTGTGCTGTAAAGTTCAAGGGCATACTAGTRTTTTCTCATTGGTAATAAACTTCAGGAATTTGAAGATGTGTTGCTGCTGCCAGAGTGAAAAAAATGTGCAAAAGGCTGGCAGTTCAATACCAGCAACAGTTTGACAGCTGTCTGTGAAAGAAGGTAATGAAGGATGTATTTTCTCCATGGCTGGGTCTAAGCCCACTAAGAGGCTCTAAATTCTTGACACTGGCACTGGCACTGCAGACAAAGGACTTTACTGGCATCAGAAATCCCGCCGGAGTGAATGGGAAAACGGATAGTTGTAATGCTACCCTGTGACTGCTTGCGAGATCAAGGCTCACCATCTGCACAGAGCAGCTTTAAAACTCTTATCGATCTGCTGTGTCCTTGCCACCTTTCTATGCCCTTGCTTATCAAGGGGAGCACGGCCATTTTAACACCCCAACGCTCTCTCATTGAAAATCTATGGCCATGGTTATGGGTCACGGGGCTGATAAAGCGGGCATCTTGCATTGCACCGTGAATCTCACTAGTGGCACTTCTGTCAGTTCAAGAGCATTCATTGCTGACAGATGGAGCGCAGGTGCTTAAGGTGGGCATTGCTGAATCTGCTTCCTGCTGAAGGCAGCAAAAATTGCAGARACAATGGCTTTGCTGGAGGCAGCACACATGCCTTGTGTGCTGCTGGAAAAGAGAAAAATTTGTGTGGTGTGTTTGTATAAACTCAGACCTTYGGAAAGTACCAATGGAGTGGAAAGAAACAGTCTGACTCATATTGCTTCCCCCCAGTGCTGTGCATTTTACACACACACACAAAATATGTGCAAGCAACATTTTCTAATGGACACACATTTATTTCCAATCACAAAAAGCTTGCAGGTGACATTGAGCTAAGGATAGGCATTTTAATAGAAACATAGCACAGAGCCTGAGGACTGACTCCAGAACACAAGTCACATCACTGTGGAGGGAATTTCTGAAGTCCACTGAAGTTAGGGTCACCTTTCAAACACCTCTATTATCATGTGGACTGAGAAGCATCAGCCTTTCACAGCAGTTTCCATTTGCTGCAGAGCTAGTCTGCAGAACAGCTGAAACACCCATACGCCACGTAGYGTTGTTTCCTTCCCCAAATCCATCTCCAAGGAGCTGCCAACAAACCTGAGACTATGGAACAGTGGTGYATTACTTTTTTTCCCAGATGCCACTCCCAAATCCTTCTGTGGAGAGCTGCATCATTTTGCAGCATCTGTCTCTAAATTGTTCAAGCTGAACTACCTTTGGGACAGTGAAAGCTTCATATTTTTGTCCAAGCAGCATCCATACATTAGTACAAAGAGCTCAGCTAGCAGAGCGCAGGTTTCTTCTTACTGAAGTTCATAGAAAAAGAACAGTTTTACTGCTGGGGGAGCCCTATATTCCCCATGTGCAGCCATTGTCTAGGCACACGTACATTTTGTTCTCTTCCTGTGCAGAGACAGACCTCTACCCAACTGCTCGCACTGGATGCCCCTGTAAAGTGCAGCCAGGGGTGCAGTGCTGAGCTGGCTGCAGCGATTATGGCAGGATCCTGCTAGGAAAAAGCTAAGACTGTAGGKTTTTTTCTCCTCTTTCTCTGGTCTTGATGAGTTCACTAGCACCTCCATGGAGAAGGGAGGTGATCATACTCCTTCTCTGTAACACGGGAATCATGCRTGGAGGGACCTCTCAGGTCTGGCTTTTCCCAGAGCTTTTCCTGAGATGCAACTTATCAGTGCTTTCTGCTCACTGTTTGACTTTGCAATCAGTTTATTTACATGTGAATATCTATCCTTACTTTGAAGAGCTTCAGGTCCCCTGCTGTAATTATCATTGTCTGGACTAATTCAGCAGAATGCTGGGCCATTCCCCAGCAATGGTCCTAAACACGTTGCAGTACCACTACCTGAGGGATTGCTGTAGACTTTGGTATCAGTGTTTGCACAAGGGCAGAGTAATCAATCACAGTGGGGAGAAGCTCCCGGGAACACACAGCAAGGGATGCCTGTGCTGTTGCCACTGCCATGACAGGTCGCAGGCCAGCCGTGCAGAGGTCTACAGGGACCAGCTACCTGGGCATCCACCCTGCTTCCCAGGTGCRTTTGTGCAGGCAGCGGTGAGCTGCTGTGGTTGCACGAGTATCAAGGGACTGGTACTGACAGATCCCAGCTGAGTCTTCTTGGAATTTCAGTTGCTGCATTTATTTTCAAGAACTTGAACCCAGCACAAAAGATCAGAATACATCCATTTCATCCTTGCAGTGAATTGAATTATCTCTCATGACAAGAGATGAGACATCATAACATTTACCATGGATGGTGAGCAAGAACGGCTGCTCCCTTTATCTGAAATGAAAGTTTTCACAATATTATTGCAATGAGCATCCAAAGAAGGTATCCATTTTCAGGCATTGTTTTCAACACCCATTTATTTTAAAAAAGGGAAAAAACCTCCAGTTCCTTGTTTAGGATTTAAAAAAAAATAATTTTTTGTGCCAGGTGAGAAGTCCAAATTCGAAGCAGTGTAATTTTAAAAAGGACAGATCATCTGGCTGTAAAGTCGAGGACAGCCTCCTATAAATCTCACACACATCCGTGTTTGAAGCCTACCGGTTACCATGGTTACCATGACATTGCTAGTCTTATTTATAGCCCTGCACTATATATATTGCTTTCCAGACGGAATAAAAGGGATAGCTGACTGTGAAGGAATCTGGGAACTGCACATTACAAAAGAGATGTAGAGAGGAAAAATTCTAATTAAAGAGGGGCTGCTGAGGTTAGATGTTGGCTTTTGCAGCATGGGGCCGTGACCCCAGCCTCACGTCAGAGCAGGCAGGAGGGATGCAGGCRGCCACGTGGCTCCTGTGCCCTGAGCACACCCAAAGGACACCCATGGCAAGGGAAAGCCGGGGCACTGCTGGGCATCCCTGCAGGCTGCTGGGGCAGGATTTCCCAGCGCTGGTCCGTGTTCCTGAGGGACAGAAGGGTTAGCCCGTGAGTGGTAATGCAGGTGGGAGAAGGGCTAGGGACAGACTGGCAACCGCCGATGTCAGCCGCCCTCCAACGCTGCGCCCCAGAGACTCGCAGATGCAGATTTCTGCTCTGAAGCTGGACACATTCCCCACCTCTCCCAAGAGGACTGCATTTGGCTTTTTTTCCTCTCTGAAGCAGACTATAACATACATGTGTGGAGTCATATATGTGTGTGTGTATATATATATATAATGTGTTATGAAGAATATTCATTTTGTTATGAGGAATGCAAAAAAAAAAAAAAAGTCGGTGGCAACATTTAGACAGGGACTGCCTTCTAATATGGATAAAGACAAACCTGTAGGTGTGTAGAAATGAGAAAGAGAGTTGGAGGTAGAGAGAGAAGGAAGAAAGACAGACGGAAGGAAGGAAAAGAAGGAAGGAAGGAGAGAAAGAAAGAGAAAGAGAAAGAGAAAGAGAAAGAGAAAGAGAAAGAGAAAGAGAAAGAGAAAGAGAGAAAGAAAGAGAAAAGGAGGAAGGGAGGAAGACAGGATGGAGGGAGGGAAGGAGGTAAAGAACAGAGGAAGGGATGAACTTTTAATAAAATGCTCCCCCAGTTTTTAATCTAATTCCACTTCCAGAAGCCAGACTGCTGCCCAGGTCAGCTGTCAGCCCCAAGGGCAGTTTCAGCCGCCCAAGGGTAGRTCAATAATATAAATAGAAAATGTAAAGGTAAAAGTCTTGCAAATGGGAAACAATCACCTTGACAGCTGAAATGCAAACCAACAAGAAAAAAGGAAGTTTATTAAAAATAACTGACATAAGGGGCTTAAATGGTGTCTCCTATAAAAAAAACAGGATTGATAATATGGGTACGATTACAAGCAAAAATTCTGAGGAGGGAAGGTCTGCGCAGACTATAGCTGAGCTGAAACCTCTTTGGGAAGCAGCTGAAAATGAGGCCGGATTACCTTTCGCAAGAGCATGCACCACAATTTCAAGACCGTTGCTTTAACGGTGAGTGTTTTGCTGATTAAAGATCTGTGGGAATGAGTGGAAACTGATGCCTGTAAAAAAAATTGGTGAAAGGCTGACCTAAACAAGAAAGGCGAGGTATTCTGTGACTCTGCTAATGACATTGAGATGTCCCTTTCACTAACTGTATGAACCTTTAACTGGCATTGGTCCTGACAAAATGTTAATTTAAAATATTTCAAAATACATTATTTAAACTTCCTTTCAAAAGTTCATTTATAAATGCYATCTGCTTAGCTGCCTGTGGAACTGTAAAGACAGGTAATCCAAAGCTCTTACACCATTTTGACAGGGAAAACCAAGCAAGCAGACAAGAAAACCTCCTCATGAACAGGTATTTAATAAGACAATCCCTGGTGTGGAAACACAAGTGTACTTGGAAATCACTCGCCACTTCATTTTTAGTCCCCTCTTCCTCTTTGATGATGCCTACAGGCTGAGATGATTGAATTTAGTCCATTATTGGGAGTACAGGCAGGTTTAGTTAGGGACTAGGGAAAAAAACCACCCCAAAACAACATAAAAAGGGGAAAAGAACATGAAGAAGGGACAAAACCAGAATTAGGTCCTGTTCTCCTCACTCATTTTAAAGGGATTTTTGCAAAAAGCAAAATATTTTCCCTCTTAAGGCACGTAAGCCAGAGACTGAATCTCCCAATAAAATACTATGGATGCATTGTAATTGAGCTTCAGTATGAATTACAATGTCGTGGCTGTGCCTCTACAGAGATTTTGCCCCTCAGCAGCTAGTTATGCCAGTCCCGTACAGAAGCAGTCATCACAATGTCAATATACTTTTGCTGTTGTCTGCAAATTGCTAGATGGCCTAATGCCACTGCAAGCTTTTGTACTATTATTTTTCTTTGTATTGATTAAACGTAAATTATTGAGGAAAGTAACTGAGGAAATTCCAAGGTAGCGGAGATAGTGGTCTCTGTAACTAGAATCCGTCTGTCACTGAACGGGATACTTCTGACCTGTTAATTTGATATAATGCTTATACTCCTCTAGCAGTCTATTATTTAGAATCTAGTTTGTTTAAATGTCTAGCCAGACACACTAGAGAGGGAGTGGGAAAGTCCATTTGCCAAAAGGAGAACAGATAAATCTTGAGATGGCAGCAACCAGAACAATGTTTGCATTCAGTTGTACCTGTGGAAGAAAAGARAGGAGGGGAAATCATTGAAGTTGGAATTCAAACGGCTTTACACCAGTCTAGTTTGATTTTTTTTTAATTTTTATTTTTAAAGGGAAACCCTAAGGGAAGTAATATTCCAATAGTATGCTATGGAAAAGTGATTCATGTAGCAACATACTGACTTTCTGATAATGAAATAGTGTTTCGCTTTACATTTTGACTTGCATATGTATGAGTTCTTCTAATCTCCACAATTCTGATTAAAAAAGAAAGTGGACTTTTTATGGAATCATTGAAGGGGCAAGGTGCTGCTTCTTCAGGAACTTGGTCAGCAAAACTCTGAGCCCAGCCCCGCAAACATGGATCACACCTCTCCTCCTGGGGCATAGGGTTTCTTCCTTTCACTCTAGTGTAACCCTCTGACCTTTTAAACTTGTCCACAAAAACATGCATATTAAAAAATYAGGTGCTGCTAAGCATTATCTGGGGTGCTGGATCACATCTAGCAGCAGGAGGCCATTAACCAGTTTGGCTGAGATTGTGTTTCCATTCCACGTTCATCCATTTATCACAGGATGCAGAATAAACAGAAGTGATGATGCAGATGTAACCAGCTGTTAACAGCAATGTCACAGCCTATGGGCTGCATGCTACCTACCCTGTAGCTCAGACCTGGACTTAGATGTTGGAGGCAGCAWGACAGAGAGGGGCTTAGCTACGTGAGCGAGCAATTCTCATTTTTTACTGAGAAGGATTTAGGAAGGTAGCTTTCCGTAAAATCCAAGGTATTAGGGTCTGAAATGAAATGTCATTAGATATTTTGCCCTGATAGTGAAAGGCTATTAATAAAATTTGTGACTTCTACCTTCTAGAAGTGTTCAGTGCCCATACAATAAAACTTCTACCTAATATCTCAATCATGTTCAACGAAGACTTAATTATCAGACTGCTGAGATGTCTTTTAACACTCTACTGGTTTTGATCAGGAGTAGGAAGAGGCAGCTTTCARATGCAAAAGTTCAAATGTAAGTAAAAGAATGTGGAGAATGTCCTTAAGTTTTATAATGCAATAGCTGCATGTTATTTAACCTATAACATGAGWGCTTTTCCATTTCCTTGCTTTGGAGCCAGAAGAACATTTGTATATTGCTATATTCTTCTTAGTACTACATGCCAAGAAAGTAACTTTGCCTTCTCATTGTTCTTCTTGGGTATCTTCCCATGTATACTTGTGTATTGAGCTCTCAGCTTTCCTGGACCATCTGTGTTTTGCAGCTCCAAAGGTTTCCACTTGTTCCTCAAGAGTGTAGCATTCAGGATAAGTTGAACAGAAAGCTGGTCTTGCTGCTCCCCAACCAAACCTTTTCAACAAAGCATAACACAGTGTAAACAGTGAAYATCTGTCATGGTCAACTCCAAGACTAAAAAACAGGCAGGCATGCACCATTTAAAACACTATGAAAGCAATCACATAGTAAAACAATTGCGTATTACCAGCAAATCTAAAATGTTAAGCTACTCAAGTACTGACATAAGGAGACAATAGTATATGAAGCAAACCCGCATGTAAATACCATTTCTACAGCTGACATTGTTTAAACCAATGTAGATAACACAATAACGGTACCAGAAAACGTCAAGGAGGCTGAAAGAAAATGAAGCACGTTTCTCACCTCTTGGAAGCTGTGTGAAAATACATATTTAAATAGAAATCCTTGCAATTAGCAGCTCCAGGGCACAGTGGCTCTTCTTGTAGGATCTTATTTTTTCTTGTAAGTGTTCCTTAAAGTGGTACTTTACTCTTGCAGAACTACTGCTGTTCTTTGTATTTGCCATTACTCCTTTCACAAGTGTCAGTTCTTTAGCATTATTTACATATTTAGCAGTATTTGGACTTTTACAGTATTTGTAAGCTCTCTTTGTCAGAACAAATGAATGATATTATCCARTTATCATACAGTGGTCCTTTTCCATTTCTAGTCAATCTCCCTTCCAGTCTACTTGGCAAGCAGTCTTTTTGATCATTAGCAGCTGATACTGGGCATCCAAAGTGGCTCCAGCCTGCCTTTTATCTGCCAGATAGATAGACTGCCAGAGACTGATCTAACCTTTGGTGCAAATTAAAGCAGCCACAGGACATGCAAATTTATGTTGCCAGAAAGGATTCCCTGCGGACCTGCTGAAGATCCCCAGGTCACCATTGTGCTCCAGCTCTGCATCTGATGAACATAAAACTAACTCTTTCCGTGACAATCTCTGCCAAAATTCTCCAGTTTCYTTTCCGTGGCATAGAAGGGATGATATATACATGTCTCTGCACAGGTAACAAGAATATCCCATAAAACATGTGACTTGGTAACTTGGGTTAGAAAATTAGTCWTATGTTGATTATCTTAAATTTCCTAAAGTGTTTTTCCTGCTACCTTTTTAAATGTATCTAGCAATTATTAATAGTCAGCATGGTAATAAGGTCTCTGAATCTYGCAGGAAGTTTTTGTCGGTACTGTTATCTTGAGAACAAAAGGCAAAAGCCTGTGCTCCGGAGTTACTGCATATTGACACGCAGCACCAAGGCAAAGTTATTAAAAGTCCCTTTTCCAAAAGATTTCTTTTTCCAACTCGATCTGGGAGAATAGCTTCCCAGTTTGATGGCTAGATACAGGCAGTTTGACAAAATTGTTTTGATTGGTATCAAAACCCAAACCGTGTATTTTGACAGGGGAAAGAAGAAGGCAGCATGGAAACTTTCCAAATTTTGGGAAAAGACTAAGAATAATTATGAATATGGGTCACCCCTAGGAAGAATGAGTGACTGAAAGGCCATATATTAGACTGGGAAGTGCAAGTGCCCCATGTATGAAGCAGCCCTGGTCTCATATCTCTTCTGGCACAGTGATTTGCTGCAAATTGACTTTTCTGATGATGTGAATCCCTGTGAGCAGTCCTTCTCACATTACCAGGTATCATTYTCTTTTTGTCTTCTATGGAAATTTCTACTTCTCACTTCCTTGTGCATGTTAAACAGGAGCTTTGCTGTGCAAATACCTGACTAATGAAAACTCCAGTACTTTTACAAAACCTTGACAGCATGAATAAATCAGAGCAAGAAAAGAAAATTTTGCAAAGAGAGAGACTCTTTTTTCAGAAGGACAGTAGTGGAAAATAAGACTTCACCACAGGAGAGGATTAAGGACAGTTGATAAAATAATAATAACTTGTTAGGCAATAAAGTGATCAAAGGGCCTAGTTAGCAATAGAAGTAATTGCTTTCTGTTTGTCTAAGCACAGACTGTGTCTGCTGTGTCCTATAAAGAGTAATTACAAATGGCRTGATTTTAACCTCCAGTCTCCTGAGACATCATTGGAAGTAAGGTTGTATGGTGCCTTATCCTTGACAAAAAACACGCGTATTTTAAGTAGGGAGTATTAGACTGCAGCTGCGCCCCCCCCGAAGGTCACTGAGAAATGGAGTCAATTCATTTAGCAGGTTGGTTTGAGTTCTCGGGAAAGAAGGAGCATGGTCCTCAGTTTTACTCCCAAGATCTACTCAATACAGCTGATGCTGTGAGCATGCAACTACCAGCAAGGCTGCCATAGATGCTGTAGGTGAGAGTCAGGTATGCAGAAGAGAGACAAGACAAGAAGGTGCATTCCTAAGCAAGTAGCTTAATCCTTTATGTAGCTTAATTCTTTTAGGAGCATCAGTGACTTAATCAAGATGACCATCTAAAGTATTTCACCATATTTATTAAATGGACACACTAAAATTTTTTGGTGTTAAGTGTAGTGGTAAACAACTGAGGGAGGGAAACAACTAAGTCCACTTTTGCAACACCTTGTTCCCCAGCCTTTTATCTGTGACCCATAGAGTGTGAGCTACTCTGTGCTGCTGCTAGTATCTGACAGTTGTGCAGCTGACAGAGGCAGAATCCCCTTCTTTGTGTGCAGTGTGTCTCTCACTTTTAGAAAAAAAAACCTACCACATAGTGCATATATTAGATCAAGCCAGCAAATCAAATTCTGATTTATTGAACTGCATGAACTAGAGAAGGAAGAAGGGGGAAAGAGAACAGAGTGGGAAGAAGGAAGATACAGGAGAGTTATTCCCTTATGAGATACTGGTTAAAACTAATTTATGCTACTAGGAAAGGAGGGAAGTTAATTGCGGTCTCAAGGCTAGGAAGGCCAAAAGTATTGCCTGGGACAAGTTGGGGAAAGCTGGGTTTTCATACTAGTTTATCAAACTAGGATGATGTTAATAATCAAACATTTTCAAGCAAGAAGCTCATGTCTTCCTCACGCTCTCTAGATTTTACTTCAGCATCCTCTTCAAAGCTAGTTAAGAGGATGTCCTGCTTCTATAACTCATGGCTTCTGCGAGGCATCTGTCTTGCTCTCTGTTACGCATTCAGGTATGGCTTTGATGAAAAGGTCCACATCTGAATCCCTTGCTTGTTTCTGACTGACTTCCCTGCTTACCGATTTATGTATTCTCCAGTCCTACAGCTGGGTCTTCCCAGTTTCTCAGGCATAGAAGTTTCCATGGTAACCTCGTGAGTGAAGGTAGAACCGTGGTGGAAATCAGCATTATGCCAACAAGCCACCGATGTGCAGAAAAATTGCTCAGGACCAGGCTACAAAACCTTCTGGCACGGTAAGTGCAGATCCTGTCTGAGGCATTCATGGCTTTCTGAGCTGTACTTGCACCTTTTTTTCCTTTTCCTTGTTGGCCTGCCTCTTCTTCTTTCCAGACCTAATGCAGTACCCTAACCACATTGTTAGGACATAACAATAAGACTGAACGAAAGCTAACTGAATAGCCGTGTGGCATATTTTGAAGAATGGCAGCAGTGGAGATATAAAACCAGTTCTGCGGTTAAGCAGGATTATCAAAATCAAGGTGCCTACAACCACTCCTGCAGACAAGCCAGATTATGTGTTTAAGAAGTGCATAGCCCTGTGCCATAAACCAAACTTTTCTCCAGGTCGCCAGACTTACCCTGCAAGTCACCACATTCAAAGATCACTCTGGAACTCTCCATCACCCCCAGTCACAGCTTAAGGATGGGTGTTTTGTCCTCTTGCCTCTTTCTAGAAAGCACCTAAACTGTGCAGTCTGGTGCTGGAGCAGGAGCGCTTGTGTGTGAAGAGGGCAGGAGAGCAGGAAACAGCAGCAGTCCAAGGCTAAGGATGATGCTAAGAGCATATGGGGCTGGGAATGGAAGAGACAAGTGATCGTGTTTATTCCTACAGGGGCACCACTGGCTCAGCAGCATCCTCGTGAGAGCCTCTGAAGCACTATCCACAGGAGCAGGCCTCAGCCCATCCTCAGATTTTTTAGAAAAAATTGCATCATCAACAGGAATAGGGAGTTTGGCTAGAAACATTATCAACTATGGTTGGACCCAATGATCTTACAGGTCTTTTTCAACCTAAATGATTCTATGATTCTATGATTCTGTGACTGGCCTGGGAGAATATAGAAGACTCCGTACTGCTACTGACACAGAGAGAAAAAAAATAGATAGATAGATAGATAGATAGAAACATACATACATTCATCCACCTTGAAATAAAATAAAAATGCACCATATTTATATGCACATCCCTGCAAGGAGGAGGTGTTGCACAATGCAGAGGGCCCCAGAGTCCTTGTTTAGTGCCACAGACCGATACACCCGTCTGAGCACCCGGCTGCGGGTGTGCTGCGGCCGCACTGCCGAGCTGGTGCCGGTGCCCCTGGAGGATGTGCTGCCGAGGCGGCTGGTGGAGCAGAGACAGGGGGAGGTGAGCCCCTCCTCAGCTGGCACCACCCCTGCTGAACCATGGCTTGTCAGTTTAGCCAAAGGTTGGACTCTTGCTTCACTTTGAAGCTGATGTTGCAATGCACAGGTGTGATCCTCCTCTTTCCTTGCTGTAGGCAGAAAGACCGTCACCTTATGGCAGCATGCAACGAGAGTCTAAGCCAGAGAGGAGCCAGTGGCTGGCGGTCTTGTTTCCCAGGTTTATGTACTCCAGCTAATGGACTCACCTGATCATCCACTCTTGGCAGACAGCCATTGACTTTGAAGTTTCTTCTTTCCACAGCTCTGTCACAGCTTGAGGGGAGCGAGTGCGTGGGTTTGAAGCTGTGTTTCCTTGTGCTTCTGCTCCCAATAATCGCTGCAGGCTGCGCATGCATCCTGTCCAGCACAGTAGGACYTTCCTGGTCGAGCTTTCTGCTACTGAATGAAGTTTTTTGAAAAAATGCTCGGGGCACCCAAAGGGATGGTAGAATTTATTAAAACAAGAAAACAGCCCAGACTGTCCAAGTGAAACATGCTAGTAGCTCCCCCCCAGCAAAACCTGACACAGCAACACCATCAATAGCAGAGCGACAAGAAATCAGTAATTATTGACCTGAGTCACAGCGCCAAGTGGACCTACTCATTCAACCACTAACAGGAAGGCTGAGTTGTGAAGGGACCTGCTGTCTTTTTCCAAAATATACTTTTTCATGCTTCGGATACAAGGTGGTTTCCTTAAAGCACAATGGGTCCTGATGGAGGTGATTGCAGTTTCACAGGGACAGCAGAGTTGTTCCTGACTGTGGCTTCCTGCTGCTTGTCTGTAACCAGTGAAAGCACGTGCAATCAGTGGAAGAGGAACCGTGTTCAGACCTATTCTGATATTTATTCCCTCATGAAACTCAAGAGTATTTTCTAGTAACACTGCAAAGACTTTTACRCTCCTTTTGATTTTATGAGGTCATTCAGCCGCAGTGTTTTCAGGGTTTCTTTTTAAAGATTTTTATCTGCAGGTTTACTAATTCTCTTGCATGATCCGCTTAAACTCACAAATCTAGAGTAATCTCAAGAAAAACATTACTTAAAGATGAATTTGTGGAACTCTAGGGGACACATAGAGGCATGTAACTCAATTTTATTTTAACTCTTAATGCTTAGTGCTTTGTCTGTATGCAATGCCAAAGACAAGAGCACACCTAGTTGTGGAGCAGACTGGGATGTCCCTGCAGGCCTGGAACATCCCCTTCCCTGCCCCTGCAGGGCTGGGTGCTAGTTACCAGCAGATGTCACCAACAGGCGTGCCTGGTTTTCAAAGATCCCCTTTTTTGTGGGAGCAAGTTATGAAGCTAAAGAAGCCCAGTTTTACTGGTCTGGAATGTACTGTTAGGAAAAAAAACATCACCAAACCATGAAAGAAGTACTTTGGCCTGATTTCTTAAAACAATAGAGTTTCTTCAGGTCTACAAACTGGCTAATCAGCTCTGAAACGGGATGGAGTCTTAATAACTTTCAAACCTACTCATCACTGGACCTGCTTCTTCCAGAAAGGGAGAGGTCTGACAGCTATCATATTCTGCAATACTCAGGAAAATATCTGATCACGTGAGAGGGAGGCAGTGAGAAAGTCTTGCTATGGTCAGTGGGGAAAGTCTGGAGCAGAAGCTCTAACAATAACGTGTATAGAGAGTGAAAGAAAATGGTGTCTGTGAAGCGTTATCTGACTGCTTTGCTATTCACTGGTTCTGTCCTGCTGAAGCGTAATGCATTTGCTCTGCATTTGGTATTACCACACAACCAACACAATGAAGAATCACTAATGCACTAAGCTGCAAACTTGTGTCTCCATCTGCCAGGGATTAGCCACCAGAAAAGAAAACTGTTTTTGCATTAAATGCTAGAATTGCAATTACTTCTTACAATAAGGGCTGGAAAAATCAGGCTGCATTTTGCTCCTCTGATGAGTGACAAGTTTCTTGCTAGTATTGCCCTGATTACTTGACCACAAGCTGCATTTTTCTAGCTCTTTTGATCTGTACCCTTGAACAGTCTGGATAAAAATGTGCCAAACATTGTGTGATGCAACCTGGAGAGTGCAAAGCATGGATCTGTTTTTAATCATTGTGAGAATAGATTTATGCAGCTGACAGGATGAYAGAGATAGAAATACACTGAACGATCTGACAGAGAAGCGTCCCATTGATGTAGGCGTACATCAGTGTATTCCTTTGTTTCTGCTGACATTGGTACACTTTATTGTTGCACTGAGGACAGGTGTGTAACACACTTCAAGGAGCAGGCCTAACTGACCACTGCCTTTTCAGTTTGGTCTTAATTTATGTTTGTAAAAAGCAGGTGAAAGAGATTGTCATTCTGACTGTATAGCATGTAGCAGCACTGGTACGAAATCACAAGCAGCAAGGCAATGGGGAATTCTGCCTACAGACCTGAATTAATCTCCCCGGACACGGTCACTGAAGGTTTCTCTTTACAGATTCAGTGTCTCACAGCTACCTGGTCATCTAAAGTAGCATTTTGTCCTCTGAAACTCTCTGGCTGGTTCCTAAAATTAGAAAAACAAAGTAGCCTGATGAAGTTCTGCCTCCTCAGAATTTTTCTTGGTCTGCTTTGACATGCCCCAGCACTTAACCTCAGCAGTGGGAAATGCTAAGCAGTTTGTCAGTGCTGGCACAAAAGCTGCTTTACAGGATGGTTTTTTTTTTGTTTTTTTTCGTTTTTTTTTTTTTCTTTCTGGCCCCTTCCTGTGGAAGTTTGCTGTAACAGACTGCAAATAAATGTATAGTTAGAGTCTACACTGAAGTTGCCTGAAGCTTGAAGCTGCTTACGGYAGTAACAAATCATTTTCCTGTTTCTTAATCAGTATTCTTCTAACCTTAACAGCCAATTAAGAGACCACATACTGTACATGCATCAATTTGCAGGATGCCTTTTCAGTGTTTGAATTAGCATGGCACGCAGGAAATGGCTGATGAACAAGTTAATCTGTTGGCGAGGCATTACATTTACATCTGTTTCTGCAGCTTTTGTGGTCATCTCATTGCTTGGAAAGATACACAGGCTTGAAAGGAAAACCTTCCTTCTGAACCACAGCTCTGACTTCTGTAGTTATTCCGTACTTTAGCACCTGCAGGATGAGGTTATATTCTGTGCCACTGCTACTTCATCTGAAGCCTGTCTAAATTTCCCTGATAACGGGGCTGAGGAGCTTGATTTTGCCATATCAAAACAAACTGGGGTTGTTTGGGTTGCATGCCAGACCTCCCAGACATTGAATGTTAACCAGAGATTTTGTACAGTGCTTATTGCTGTACAAGCAAAACAAAGTGGGGACTTGTCCCCAGGAGCTTGCAGTCTAAGACAGATACAGGCAGCGTGCTATGAACAAGTGAATAGCTCAATAAACAGATGAATTAATAGCGCTTGGTTTCCTGAGGATTTCTCTCCAAGGCGATGGATGTAGATAGATATGGAGGATGATCTAAGTATTGGYGAAAGTTTTGATTGCAATTAATAGTGTTTATAAAGTCTTCTCACCACCTGGATCTTGCTTTATCATGTTCTTCCTGCAGTCAGTGTCCTTTTAGCAGGGGCTGTGTGTTTTTTCACTCCTGCACAGCCACCTACTAGCGGCTAATCACCTTTTTGGTTCTCCTGTCAAACTGAAAATGACAATGGATGCAGACGTGGTCAGGGAGTCATCCACAGTCCTTATTTCTGTAGGAAACCTACCTAGGGCAGGAGTGGAAGGATAGGAAATAAAAAGCTATGTTTAAACTGGGAGCTATAATTGTGGTTTGAATTTTTTGTTGCTCCCAGCTTCTTCTTTCTGGTCTCCACTGTCTTCCATGTTTTCATCAGGCAGAGGCAATCGAAGGAAGCAAATTAAATTAAACTTTTTGCTTTTCATGTGTAGAAGAGAGTAAGGAATCACAAACAATTATTTTGATCTTGATGGGAATTTTCCTGGAAGTGGAACATCGTTCTAGTGTTGTTCAAATCGAGGGTGTTAAAGTGAGCAGTTACATGGGATTACTTTAAGGAGTTCGGGTGAAAGGAGCGTGTCTTTAACTGGTAAGAACTATCATGTGAGATCTTTACTCATGTTATCGCAAGGAATGGGACAGACCTATGCATGAAGTTGAGGGTTGGTCAGCCAGAGCCAGGACATCAGAATCTGGGTATAAATCATGTCAGACAAAAAAGTCAAACACAAAACAAGCAAACAAAATAACTGAAGCAGGTGGGATTAAGCTGGAAATGACACTGATGGACTTTTTGAATGTAGCTTTTAGAAGGTGTATTCTTCACACATAAAATCCCCTGCAGTATGATGTCTGGAAACTTCCCCACGTTCCAGAGTAAGGAGCAGAATGCAGTTTGCACTGACAGCCAGATGTACAACAGTCTGTTTTCACCGTGAAGGTTAAAATGGGGATAGCTTTTATAAAGCCAGAGAAGCCCATTCACACCCAGACACGTGAGCAGTATGGCTGAGGAGGGAGCCAGCTGTCCTTACTATCCCAAAAGATTAGCCTGAGAAAACAACAGAGAGGCAATAAATGAGCAACCTTTAGTAAAAAATGTTGGTAAACAAAATGCTAAATTGTTTGACAATGCAATCTGACACTTATCAGGCTGGTGCAAGAGTAAAGCCCATCTCTAAAACCTCCTTGTTTTGCCCCTGGTAAAAGCTGGCTATCTCTGCTACTGATAAATAGAGCAGTGTCATGCACAGCATTCCCATCTCCTGATGTTAAATGATGACAAATCTGAAACACATTCAGGATTTGCATTGGAAAAGGAGATGAAAACCAAGGTTTTTATAAATTTTAGTTTGTGCATGCCTGTTGTGTGTGTACTATATAAAGCTAGCTTAAAAAAAGACCTAAACAAATACCAATTCCAACCTCCCCTCTTGCTACTTGCAGAGGAAAATATGGCATAAATGCTGTCAGCCTGCAAGTGTCAAGGCAAAAAGTACGTCTACACACTACCAAGGCAAAGCTGTGAGAAATGTGTTGTTTACTTGTCCATTTTATTTTGAAATTCATATTCTAAACCATTGTAACATTTTTCACCCATCTTTATTGAGCTTGAAGATCTTTTGTCATAAAAACAAATTATTGCAGAGCAAAAATCAGCTGTTGAACAGAACACAGCCTGCTACGTTGCAAAATAAATTACTATATAATTAAAAGCAGACTCTAACCAGATTATTTGGAGCACATTCTTCACACAGGTGGCAGCGGCTGGCACATGAATGAGGGGTGAGGTGCTCCATACTGCCTTGTTAGTATAATCTTGTTAGAACGAGTGTTTTTTTCTTCTTTTTGGATGGATCTAGGTAGCAGCAGGAGGAAACATATAAATGCACAGACAAGGCTTAGGGATCTGCCTCAGTATAGGAGCAAGTTTCTTCTTCATCATGGTCTCTCTACAGTGTTTTCACTTCATGTGTCTTTCCAAAATGTCCCACACTATTATGCAGGATCCAGCTCCTGTAACCTATCTAATCCACTGGAAGGTGAAAGTATCTATCAGAAATACAATTCATGTTCACTCCTGTGCGTCAGCAGTAGCTGGAGGGCTAATAATGCTCAGCCTGGGAACAGTCCATTAGACTTTTATTACAGAGACACCTTGCATTTTATGCCTGCAACTTCTAACAAGTGCTGGTGAGATTTTAACACCTCATGAACTCACAGCAGAGTTTCAGGTGTATGTGAGGTATAGCAACCTGTCTTGAATGGACAGCTGCTTCCAATTTTGATGCTCATGTGGCATCCTGGCATTCTCAAGTTCCAGTGCTGGAGGACTGGAGGAGCTGATTGGCCTAAACATGACATCTTTAAGACTTCAGAGCTATGACCTTCTCACATGTACAGCACCAAATACATTCTGAAGTCTACGTACATTTTAAGTTTCGTTGTTGCACTACAGTTTTCCATAAACTGAAACTGTCTTTCAGAGTTCTGTCACTTTCTGTGCTTTATTAATGGCTCATGAAGTGTTGTTTTGGGTCTGGAGTTTATCTTCTAGCTGGATAAAATTGAGGAGAAAACAGACTTAACAGGTCTCCAATGTTTTTTAGCAAATGCAGAAGTAGTATTTTTGCATGGAGAACGTGATACACAGCCACTCCATCACACATGGTCATTTGGTGTACAGTACAGCTCCAGCTGGTGGGGATTGAGGAATCTTAATATGGGCAACCAGAAGTCCCATATCTGAATGCACATAACTACGGCAGGAGAGTTCTTGTCCATACGCTCAGGTCTGCACATTTCTTATTTCCACAAAACAATGTCTGGGAGACAGGCTTGAGGAATATGTGCTTTCATCAGCCAAACCATGAGGCAACATACTTCTCTGACAGCTTCTTCAAAAGCACCTCCAACAGTGTTTCACTAACCAGTATCACTGTTTGAGAAACTTTGAGAGAAACCACTGTAAAAGTCTTGTGGATGTGATAGTGAGGGAAATGTTAGATGAAGGGAATGTAAGTGGTGCAAAGAAATTTGACATCTTTTAAACATACACAACATCCTCAGCACTGAATACTGCATTCCACCACTTCAAACACAAGACTAAAAAGTAAGTGTATTTGGCCTATGGCCCAGGTCCTTCATCTTTTACTTAGTTTAAGTTGGCTTAGTTCCAAGGATTTCAGCAGAGTTTTATTAATTTCTGTTTCTTGAGAATCTGGCCTACCACATTTGATCACATTGTTCTGTTTTTGTGATTTATTTGGTATTTCATGCCTGAGGATTCTCAGTCTTCTGAGAAAGAGCAAGAGTACAAAGTGCCTTAGAGAATATCTCAAATCGTGCTGGGTGTTATTTTTAGGGGGAAGGAAAGACTTCAGGAAGCATGAAAGAAAAGGAAAATTCTTGTTTTTCAAGAGAAGCTGCTGTTTTAATGCACTCTGGCCAGTGGCAGAGGCCAGAGTCTCTCCTGAGCAGAGAAAGGAAGGAGACAGTCCTTCCAGGCTGAAGAGGGACAGTGCTCCTTCCCAGTCCATTTTAGAAAGCAGCACATCTCTAAAGCCGAGAAATTGGACAGAATTGCATGTTAGCAATGGACAAACCTTACTGAGTTCACAGGCCTGGTAAGTCATCCAAACTGTCTCTTCATTTTTCCATTCTTACCACCACCATTGCCTTCTGAAACAGAAAAGATACCACTTTTGCAGTGGCAGAAGAGCCTGTTCTTCCCATTGTCTGTGATTGCAGCACTTTATAGACCATAAAAATCTATTTATGTGGCCTCAATGCTCTTTATATGTCAGCTCCTCCAATGCAGGTCTTTTCCAGGCAGATTGTTTTTCTGTTATTCAATGCCAAAACAAAGATATGCTGCATCAGCTCCATCTCCTTCAAACAGTTGTCCATTTGTGTATACTCAATTCTATATATCTAGCTGAAGGCCTGATCACCAAGGAGAACATGGAAAAGTGTGGCTCATTCTGTATCCCAGGAGAAGGAGAGCTGGGAGGAGCACTTAAGTATATAGCTTTTAAATAACTAGTATTATTCTACACAGTTCTATCACAATAAATTTCAAGTGTTTTACAGATTTATTGATATTTCTGGAGTAATCTGTTTTATTTCTGTAAAACACTTTTTTTTCTCCCCATTTCCTAGAATTTGCGCACACTGGTACCTCCCAGCTCAGGGAATGCAGGCCGAGCAGCATTTCCAGCGCGGATCGCTGTGAAGTACCCACCTTGGCCAAGCAATCTTGGAAGCAATGAGTCCTGCTGCTGCAGCCGTTTCCCGCCTGAGCAGGCGAAGAGCGTGGCAAAAGAAAGCGTCTGAGACTCGTGCAGAAACACCATGCCACCACCGTGCCACACGGCTTGCCAACRGCTTCCTGCACAGGCCAGCTTCGATGGCGGGGTAACGCTGCCACGGTCCCTGTCAGCTATTTCACAACTGGGTATCTTTTTAAACACCTRCTTGTCCTTCTTTCACAGGTTAAGCTAGAGGAAGACCTAACACCATACARGTGCGGCGGCGGGCCCCTGCGCCTCTCCCCGGGGGCGCCATCTTGTGGGCAGGCGGCCATTAGCCGTGGGCGAGCTGGTCACCCGGTGGTAGCAATAGCTTAGTTGCGTCACCGCTGTGCCGAGGGTGCCCGCGGAACCCGCCTGTCCCCACAGCGCTGGGTGGCGGTGGTTCAGTCGGCTTTCCTATGGTGCACAGCCTAGAGGGTCAACAAATCCTCGGCCAGGGCCTGCCGCCTCCCAACATCTTGGCGCAGCAGCTGCGAGATTGCCGCACGTCCAGGGATAACRTGGCGTGTTGTTCCTGTGAAGACGCGCATTGCAGCCTGAGCGTCCTTCTCGCTGTAAGTGGTGCATGGCTGGCCATCGGTGGCTGTTGGGCAGCCCGTTCTTCATTGCTGTGTGTGCTTCAGCGAGAGGCCTGGGTGAAGGCAAAGTCTGATGCTACTTAACGGACAAGCTAAAATGTAAGCACCCAACAGTGTGTCACCACAGGAAGAAATGCAGCTATGGATCAGTGGTCAAGAGTGTAGTGATACAACGATGCCTTTGAAATCCTCTACATCTGCGTTGATGTGAGTTTCATATTTTTTTTTTTAAACAAGTAATTTGAACTGTTTCTCTCCTTTAGTCTGTAAATATGGACTGAACATCTCCGTACTGCATGGGTGTTGAGTGTTAATGAGGTGCAGCTTGGCACACTTGTAAAGCAAATGTGGAAAATGTCTGCGAGCATGGGAGTGAAAGACATGAGAGCTGGAGGAGGGAAGTCTGTGGGACGGTGAGTTTGAGCTTCTGCTGCTGATGGGGAGGAGAGGGCAGGGAAGAGCTTGTGCTGTCGGATGGGGGACCTTCTCACGTCAGCACTTCGTGCATGCTCTGACCGTATCTCAGTAGCAACGTGACGGCTGGGTTTCTGGCGTGCTGGCACAGGCAGAGCAAGCAGTAGGATTGTGGCCTTTTGCAGCCTTTTGAGGGTAGTGGTGCCATCTCAGAGCAATGACCCGAGGAAGCAGCCGACTTCTGTGAAAGTCCCCATTCTCTATTCACCAAATGCATTGCTCAGCGTGGTGAGATTTCTTCTTCCCTCTTTCTTTTTCCTTCCCCTTCTCCCCCCAATCAGATGATTAAGTGATTTAGACTGAAGTAATAGCAATGATCATTAGCAAGAGTCAGAAAGGGAATTGCTATGCAAAACAAAAAAGCTTTCAGCAGCAGTCCAATTTTAATATACTCTGCAGCACGTTTAATAATGTAATTCTCCAGTGCACCTGAATGTTTAAATATACCTGCGARGGAGAAAAATCACTGGCTCATGCAAAATTGCTCTGAAGTATATCATTAATTTTGATACACTGAAAATTTAGCAGGTCCACACTGAGTTATAATGTTGGGCTTTTTATGGGTCRTTTAATGCAAATGAGAAACTTTTTTCCTTCATACATACAGATTTTATCTAAGGTGGTGACTTTCAGTTTAGTGAATATAAACTTCTTGTATTTTGGAGCATATATGCATTTCTGACGTTATCTCCAGAATAGCAAAAGATTTTATTAACACTGTGTGAGGTCCCAGGAGAAGCCTAAACATGGGAAGAATACAGATTTTAAAATAAATTGCTCATTTCTTTRTCTGTGAGTAAAATGCAGGTTTCCAGGACCTGGGCAGATGGCTTTTATATTTTCAGAAGCTCTCAGGTTTTTGCTTGGAAAGTGAAGAGTTTGGGATTTTTTCTTCACCTTTCGTATTTATCTCTGTTCCATTTTTCATGCTTGTGAGGCACCCCTGATATTATGAGGAAATACTAATTTCTCTTTCACAAGCTGCTTTGTGTCCTTCACACAGTATTGAACTGTGTCCAGTCAAAGATCCACTGTGTGTGAGACTTGACAGTAGGCGTTTGTCCTCTGAGTAACTTACGCAGCTGCAAGAATTTTTAGTTGGTGCTCTTTGCAATCAGCTCTATAYGTGTCAGTACACCAAAATACAGAAAACATGTGGATACAGCTCAGGATTATGTTACAGTGAGGATGTCGGCATAGCTCATGCAGGCATGGCCAGAATGGTCTAAGGCCAGCTAAACCATCATCTTGTAACAGTGTAACTGTGAAATATCAAATGAAATATCAAATGTGAAATATCCAGGTGGGCAGCTTTGTGGAGTATTCACCTCAGCTGCTGTCTTCCTGTTGCATGTGTGTTGCCACGGGTATCTGGATTAGCAAATTTTGAGGTAGCTCTGGYGTGTCGTGCAGGTAGCATTCTCGGTCTTCGTCAGAAACATGCAGCAGCACAGCTCAGGGTTTTCCAGACTGTGGTATATGTGACACCACTGCTATGGGGACCAGTGGCAGCCAGCCTGGTGCAGAGCCCAGCTGCAGGACGTGCCCCAGCTTCCCCAATTTCTTGGCAGACTGACTAAATCTTGCCGGTGTGTTTAATGGTATTGGCATGCCCAGCCCTCTCTTCTGACCATGTGACCTTTTAACACCTTCGATCCAATGGTCCAGTTCATCACATTTTATCTTAGGCCACCATCTCCCAGGGCTTTGGAAAGCACAGTCTGTGGTGGGATCACACCACAGCGAGGAAGCAGTGGCAACATCTCTCTCCTGTCCTGGGAACACCATGGCTGACACGAAGAGGATCAGTTCAAGCTTCCCTCCAGTGGTGCTTCCTTTGTTGAGCAATGTGTTGAGCACTTGTTCTGCCTGCCCCAGCCATTTCTTTCCCTCCTTACTCGGGAGGGAGGGTGAGGTGAACCAGCCCCCTGTCCTGCACTGCATCTCCATCCCCACGAAGCCCATGGTATTTCTCTCAAAACTGGGAGGACTCAGGCACTCCCATCAGGTCAGAACTGAGATAGTTATAACAAAGTTATAAGAACTTTGCCAAACTAAGCGATGTTAGGCGAGGGCTACAAGCTACTGCTAAGAAACAGAGTTCGCAATTTGCCATTGCTCTCTGCTTTTGTGGTATTTGTACCGCTGCAGACGAGGCAGGAGAGCTTCACTCTGCTTACTCTGTGGTGGGCGTGAGCAGTCGTGCAAGCTGCAAGGCAGAGGTAGTGTAGCTCTCCATTCACAAAGCCTGACTTGGTTGCAAAGAGGCATACTAGAGAAAAATGGGCTGACTGAATCTTTCAGCGTGGACTAGGAAAAGTGGGAGTATATTTTAATGTCAAAAAAGAATGAAATCTTTCCATGTGAAATTGCTATCTACAGAGAAAGWTGGTGATGATTAGGGCACTAAGTGAATCAACAGCAGTAGTAATGTCACAGTGCAGTGAGATGTGGCAACACCTCGTTACTGGGCAATAATATTTYGGTTAATGTCAGCAGCGTAGAACATTAGCAAGAATTAAAAAAAAATGATTAATAGAAAACAACTTTTCTTCCAAGGCAATGTACCTGATCTCCAGTGCAAGACAATCTACTGGGAGATAATAGCTATAAGCTGTGTACCATAGGCAGATGAAAAAAGGGCAGTGAACCACGATGGAGGGAAAATTGCCTTTCCATCTGCAACTATTAATTGAAGGAACTCTTTTGAAGCAAACACATTTTAAGCAAATACACAGTAAGGCATCTAGCAGTAAAAGTAGATTTCAGGTTTTTTTTACCTTGTCGGACAGTATGGTGGAGCCTGCAGAAATTATTGCCATTGGTGAAATTATACAGCTGCTGACGTCATATGTGTATCTATATAAGGCTTCTTTCATGTGAAATAGTGTTTTTCTGTAAAATCACGTGCTTTAAAGCATGACCACTGTCCTCCCATCTGGGAAACATAGGAGAAAACTTTTCCTTGAAGTCCCTATGCTGATCTCAGCAAAATGCCACGCTTCTGCTAATGGTGGAAATGAAACAGAAAACCTGTCAGATGTGCTTTTGGAACTTACAGGCCCTGAACACATAACTCCTCTTTGGCACTGTTGTGGCCTGATGAAGAAGACGTAAGAAAACCAAGAACAGCTATCTGTTTCCTGCCCTGCCTCTTGGGGAAATTATCTGCAARTCTCTCAGAGGCTTTCCTCATTCACAGAATGGAGATCGGATTCCCTCCATCTCAAAGCTCTTTCATCAGCACAGGGATGGGCTAGGTGAAACACAATACATCTAGGGACTGCCCAAAGCRATTTTCCTCAAGATGACAGCAAGGACTGAATAAGAGTCTGAAGGTTTGAAACTATGGGACTGACCAAAAGTTTGGAGCCCTTAAGATCTTACACTGTCGTCCAAATTTTTTCTGTGCCTACAACTGATCCTGATGCTGTATGGTAACCTTACTGTCCCTAGGAAATGTTCCTAAATAGCTACTAAATGCCATTTTCTCCACCCAGAAGTTTGTGGAAATATTAATGGTTGGTTTGCAGCGACCAAAAAAGTAATTCTGTCAAAGGACGTGAGTGTTCCTGATTTTTAATTGCATAATCTAAAGCAATTACAGTGTCACTACAAACCCCGTTTGACAGCAGCTTTCCCTTTGTGGTCCGCCTATCTCATTTTCAACAGGAGAGGAGGCAGTAGGTAGGTGGAGGTTCCTCTCCTGGTGTTTTGTTTGACTGGCTGTCTTGTGCTGTCAGGACAACTTGGAGAACATAATTGGTGCTGCAGCATCTGCCGATATCGACAGAGAGCCTGAGACTTGTCTAAAACCAATGACTTTTTATTTGTATGCCAGTGGTATTTTCTGCATACATGTTGCTTCATTCTTCGAAACATCAAGAGTAAATAAAGTATTTGACTGCAAAGCCTTCAAATTATCTTGAAAACCATTAGCAAAAGGCTGACAGGCTGAGAAAAGTTGTGAATTGACTAATTTTTCCAAAGAGGGCCTTGACTTTCATTTGTGAAGTACTAATTTATAGTGAAGCCTGACTTCCTTTTCCTCAGATGCTGTTAACTGTATAGCAAAAGGTTCACATTGCCTTTGTCGAAGGCTATTAATGAGTCAAGAGACAAAAGAATCCAAGTTAAGATTGGAAGCAGAGAGGTTCCTTTGGGAGGCCATACCAGAGGAGTGGGAATGCTTATGTCCTGCCAAAACTACTCACAAAACACACTGTTGAACCATCCAAATTGCATCCTGCAGGACGAAATAGGCTGTGTTTACAGCAGACCGCCAAAGCTGATGAACAGAGGTGGGTTGCTGGTTGCTAGCAGCCTGCCCCAAAACCATCAGGTCAGGGAATGTGTCTCTTGGTCTTGGGAGAGTGAGGGTGGAGACAGCAATAGAAGCAAACTCTTCCTCTGGGTTACACAGCAAACAGGTGGCAGGACTGTGACCTGRAGGCCAGGCTGAGGGAGGAGCACGCTTCTGAGAAGGGAGAGTTGGTGTACAAGTACCATCAAAGACTTTGCGTACACCAAATTCTGGTGATTCAGGATTTATATTGGTTCTAGCTATCAGTCAAAAAATGTTCTAATGAAAGATGAGTAAAAGCTGTTTTTTAAGACAAATGGATGTCTTGGCCTACTTTGGACTGTTTTGGAGAGTCAGAATACCATAACAGCAGATTATGTATTCTCAATAATTGAGCACACAGTTTTGTCTCTTGTTGAGTAGTCCTAGCATTTGATTCGCAGAAATGCATGCTTAGTGATACTATGTCACAGTCCAGGAAAAGAAATGTATTAATGATTTTAATGGCATATGTAAAACTGAGTAGGCCAAAGCTCCTGTTGTTTGCACAAGAATAAGTAGGGAGTTTGGTTTTGGCATACTCAGGTGGAGGAATAGTGTTATTGAAGTGGGAGAGTARTAGATGAGGGTGGTAGAATAGTTTAGCAGCACTAAATTACTCAGCAATCTTGATTCTGTTCTAGCAGCTTGTTAGCTGAAGGTGTATGGAGAAATCACCATTCCCTCACAAGATCTGCCAGCATAATATTTACCTGAGCAGAGATCTTTAAAACGATCGTTGTTATTTTATGGACTCATTGAAGGTGGGCTGATTCTTTCTGTGTAACATGACAGCAGGGGAGGAGGAACAGACCCTTCCTGTGGGAGTTATTTATATCCTTTATTGAAGGRTCCTGATGTTTCACTCAACGTTGCTAAATCAAAATGCCTGTGCCTGAAGTTGAATGTTATGGTAAAAAAGCAATGATAGAATTATGCTCCATTGCAGCTTGATAGATGCATGAATTAATTGACAGTAAGTAAGTAAGAGGTAGAATTGATAGAGCAATTCAGGTTGGAGAGGACCTCTGTAGGTCTCTGGTCTAAACCCCCTCTCAGAGCAAGGCCATCTGATTCAGTTTGCTTGGGGCCTTGGGCAGCTGAGTTCAAATATCTGCAAGGCTGAAAACTCCACAGCCTCTCCRGGTCCCATTCTGGTGTTTGACCACCTTCGTGGTGACCAGAGATCTCCTATTCTCTAGCTGGGATGAGTCTAGCTCTGCCTTCTCCATACCTCCCCTGGAGGTAGTTGGGGAAAGTTCAAAGTCACCCGAATGACTGTCCCAATTAATAGGTCTTCAGTGTTTTTGATACATCTAGGTTTGCACTGAATTCCTTTGCTTCGCTGACTGTGGATTTGTATCTTTGCTCATGTCTAAAGGGAAAAAAATAACAATTTTCTGAGAATTTCATCTGAAGATTCTGGATGGAATGGATTAGGATGGAAACGGCACTGGTTAGTGGGAAGCTGTTTGGTCTTTTATGCTTCTAGCAGCATTCCTAAAGAGAGATGTAAACTTAGTTCTTCCATTAGCTTTGTCTTGCTCGTGTAGCTTCATCACCTTAAACTGAATTTTGTTTGATCCAGAAAGAAATGGGCTCCTGTCTTCAAAGGTTTGGCTGGTTGCTTTTCAGGATCTACACAAGCTCCTTGGAATAGGTCATGCCATGGGGCTCTTAGACTAAATGTAGAGTTTCACTTCATATGGCTGAGCAGTACACAGTTTAACATTTTTGAGAAATGACAACTCATCTTCTCCTTCAGGCTGTACTACAGAGCTACCTGTACTGGGGCATTGATCCGCCTGAAGTCCAGCAGCATAAAAGAAAAAATGACTGTGAGAGAGAGACTGCCCAAATCAGCAGTGACACCAAAGATATTACTGCGTGACCACAGCCAAGAAGTACCAAGYTTCTGCAAATCCAGAAGCCCCACCTTCTTTCCGTTTGGTCCTTGTGTTAACGGATTTTAAAAAATAGTTTCTTGTTTCTTTGAGAATCCAGTCCTTGCCTTCCTTGTACTTCATACATTTTGAAACCGAGTTTTCTCAAACTGTGGGTAGCAAGTTCTAACTGAAATGAAAGCATTTTGAATGTCTTCTAAAGTCAGGGCTTTTTTCCCCCAAAATGACACTCACTGTTGGAAATCATTTGTCAAGAGTCAAACAAATCCTCATCAAACAATTATGAACTTGTTTTCTTTTTCTTAGGAAGGACTGATGTTGTCATCAAGGTCGGGTAATTCCCATTAGCACATGAATGCCACAGCTTGAGTGTGAAATACACATATTGTATCATTTTTAAATTTCACAGCTCTAAACACACTTGTGTGTTTGTGTTTTTATTCATTCCCTGAGCTACATGCTGTGTGTTGCCTCTAGCTTATGCCTCTCTGTAATGTGGTTTTACTGGTTATTAGATCTCTAAGACCCTGTCATAAATTTAACCCTTTTTTTTTTTTTCTAAGTAGTGAAGAGTGTGTCTTGATATTTGGACTTGTAACTGTTCCGACAGAATTTCAGGTATCTGGTAGCTAGTGAGTAGGAATAAAGCGCATTTGTTTAACCTGGGAGAGTCAGTGAAGAAAAACAGATTCTAGGAGAAATGAGTGTTGTCTTTTTGTGAAACATTGTTTTATTTTGTTAGTAGAACTGATGAATAAACTGTCAAAACTTTTTCATGCCTTACCATGTGGTTCCCAGAATAAGTAATTCTCTTGGAGGAGGAGTATTCATGCACAATTCTGGCATTTCAGAAGACTAGGGTTTGTTTCCTGGGCTTCAGTGAATATCTCTGAAATGCCTTGTCTGGTTGATCCTTGCTGATTTTTAGCAGACAGCTTGAAAATGGCAGGTTTGCAAAACTTTTCTTTCGTGATTGAATGTGAAGTATCTCCTGGAGTCTTCCTCAGTTCCCTGTAGTTTGCAAGGGTTTCCAGGACCCCTGAATGCCTCAGGACAGGTATTTCATTATGTCAGGAGTGCATGCCAGGGAAAAGAGAGTGGCGGAGGRAGGAGGTAAAAGAGGTAATGCAGTATAAATCCTGTGGTTACTAGCAGAATGCCACTTTACCAGGACAGTTTGTGCAGGCACACAGGCTACTAGGGAGGAAAGGAGATGGTTGCTGTGTTGAGATTTGAAATGGCTGTAGCCCGACATTGCTGTTGTGGCCCACAACTGGCTATCTATTCCACATTCAAGTCCAGGTGCAAAAGGTGGTTTCAGGTTTTTTTCTAATCTTCTTCTTAGGAGCCACCAGAAGGACACTTGCTGTTTCAGAAATGGGGAGCACTTACAATGGCACAGACAGACAGAAGAGGAAAATCTCCATCTTGGAAATCCTAACAGCATACGACAGTGAACTGAATGAAAAATTGGTGGACGGCCAGTGCTGTGCAGATGTCCTACCATGTTTTATCCCACTGCTGTCCACTCAAGTGCTAGCTTCTGGGACACAGAGATTTACTCACGAGGAGCAATCATCCTTTCACCAGCTATTGCAGGTAAGGTCTTGCAGGCCAGTGCTTGRCTGTTCAACGTGAGGCCAACACTGGCTGTGTATTCTAGAGATGGAGAGTCATGCATGCTCTTGCTAGTTGTTAGAGCTACCTGCTCCCTCTTGGAAGTAGAAGAGAGAAGGAAGCTTTCTTCTTTATAGCTGATCATGCGACTAATGGCTTCAATCCTACTAATCATCTCCAAAAGTAGCAAAAGTTATCTGTATATAACTAGCAATAGTTAGTCTGGGAGGGAGAGAAAATTTGGAACTAGTGTAAAATAGTGAAGTTCAAAGCAATACATGTCATTCTTGTGTCCTTGAACTGCCCATGGTACAACATGCAAAACAACCTGCATTCAAGAGGCTAATTCCTTTAAAATTTGAACTTCTCTAGACTTGCAGTATCTAAAGCAGGTGGACTGCGTATTTCCTGACTGTCATCTCTCTTGCCTCCTGCTGTTTCTGCATAAATCCCTGAGGTCTGTCTCGGTTTCTGTCAACGGATGTATCGCACTGCAGGTTTAAATGGCAGGTTCATCCTCTCCTGGCAAATCTTAATGGACAAAGAAATATTTTTGTATCTTAGAATATATAAGAAAGAATATAAAACAATATATATCATAATAAGAACAATATATATAAGAATATCTATAACTAGAATCCAATTAAGTAAGTGAGAAGCAGAAAAACAGTCATTTACTGCCCTGCCAGAATACATGAATTTTTTGGAGAGGGTGTGGGTCTGAGCAACATGACATTTGACACTAGCCYGTCAGTTACATACAAACTGCTCAGCACAGTGGTAGTCAGCATAAGCTCTGCTTGGGCAAAACTTTACCTGACTTCCACAGGCACTTAAATAACATTCCCTGGTGTCCTGGTTTCAGCTAGGATGGTGTTAATTTTCTTCCTAGTAGCTGGTATAGTGCTGTGTTTTGGATTTAGTATGAGAATAATGTTGATAACACACTGATGTTTTAGTTGTTGTGAAGTAGTGCTTACACTAGTCAAGAACTTTTCAGCTTCCCATGCTTTTCCAGGTGCACAGGAAGCTGGGAGGGAGCACAGCCAGGACAGCTAACCCAAACTGGCCAACAGGGTATTCCATACTATATGATGTCATGCTTAGTATATAAGCCGGGGGGAGTTGCTGGGGAGCAGTGACCACTGCTCGGGAACTGGCTGGCTGTTGGTCGGTTGGTGGTGAGCAATCGCATTGTGCATCACTTATTTTGTATATTCTTTTGTCATTATTATTATTATTATTATTATTTTCCCTTCCTTTTCTGTTCTGTTAAACCGTGTCTTTATCCACAAATACTACTTTTTTTTCCTCTCAATTCTCTCTTTTCATCCGGTGCTGAATCACTCATGAGGTTTAGAGAATTGGGGTGACGTTTTAGCTGCTTTACATCATTTGTGCAAACCTCTCTCCAAAGGGCAAACATCTCAGTGGAGACCAGTGTCCTTTGGGATACTGATAGACTGGCTGGTGTAGCAGGACTGTAATTCACATTGCACAGGTCCAGGACGGCCACAGGCTTTGACATGGCATCTAAGTGGGTTAGCCAAGTAAGTGGGTTCAAAGGCAGACAAAGCTGAACTTTAATAATGGAGAGTTATTGTAGTGTAGTTCAGTTACTTGCCCTGGCTTAAACTGGGCAACAGTGTGAGTAACTGCCCAGGTTTGATTCTTCAGTCAGAGTTTGCCAGTTTGCCAATTCTCAGCACATGCAGGATATGTGCCTGCTACTGCTAAGCCTTAGCCAAACCATGCAGCATACGCTGGTGGGTAGTGTGCTGGGGGAGTTTTCCTAGGAAAGCTTTAGTTTCTTTGCTTATGAATCAACCTCATTTTTTTCTTTCCTGCTTGAAACTGCATTAGGAATCTACACTGAGTGGTACTTAAATGAGTAACATGAGAGTCAAATTGTGAGTGAAGTGCAGTCACTGAACAGTGACAAGAAAAAACAGCATGGTAAGCTGTAAGCAGTACCTGGCACTTTTCACCCAAAGTGTACCATGTGAACATATTATTCATTTGCAGCCACAAAGGATGCGGAGAGTATGTCGATAATTTTCAGCTTGCAAGGAGGAAGCACAGTCAGCTTCTGTTTTGACACATCAGACTGCCAAATTTAACAAATTGGCAATGAGGTGTTTTTTATCTAAGATTTCTACAGTAAATTAATTGTCAATTATGTTACACTGTTCTTGCATTCTGCTGATCTCAGAAGAAGTGAGAGGTGCTCTTTATAGTTTTGGGCCAGAGAAGTCTGTACATTCTCTAAGAGTTACATATCCATCCTGCTATCATGAGACATGTTTTGGACTACATCCACCAGTTAGGTGTACCTGTGGAAAACTTGCTTTGATTAGGTGCATCCTTTGGCAAAGCACAAGGTTTGAAGGTTCAAGTCTCTTGCCTTTGGCTAATGGACTTCACCGGAGAATGTTACATTCTCTCTATGGAAGAAAATTTTCTGTCACCTTGCCCTTCTTGAATAGGACTAAACACATTTTTAAAAACCTTCAAAACRTKTATTTAGACCACATGTAAAACAGCCTTCTTAAATGCAAGAAATCGAAAGTTCTGATACTGCTGTGTATTACAGATGTGGTCCAAACATGTCAAAAATGTAAGTTTTTGTATATAATGGTACCATAAATAGCTATCAGAAGAATTAGGTATTTGGATTGGATAAATACATGGAGACAGCAAAGTATGAAATCATAAGATAATCACTTACAAAGTTCAGACTTGTACATTTAAAATTCTGATGCCTTCTGCCAAGCTATTGACCAAGCTCCACTGCTGTCTACAGGAATCTGACTATAGTGTCAGATTCTTATTTAATGCCGCTTTCAATTCTTGTAAGAAAGCGGAGATTCTTATTCTGTAATTAAGAACAGAATTGTGTCCTAGAGCTGATGCTGAAGTGGAGGTCCAAATGGTCATAGCGTATGGTGAGGTGTAATGCTGACATTGGAAGGTGTTTATGGATTTTTGTTGGCATATTGTATCARATGCTCCAGCTAAATACTGAATTAATTCTTCAAATATGTATATTATAGTGCTCATATGACTAATGATCAGTCATACAGTCTGTTGGATGTGAAGTTTCATGCTTTTTCTCCTATATGAAGCTACAAAAAAGAGATTTTACATCTAGCACCAAAAGAGGCTACTTTGGTGTACTTCATGATGGTAAAGGAAGGAAAACAGATACCCAACTATATATATAACCTTGTCTGTAAGAATGTGAACCTTGTGGTTGTGTTTATACCATGAGCTGTGATTTAGCTTAGGAGTGTGGTAATAAATGAGTGCTTGCTCACTGGCAGTTGGGGAGGTAAGGTGCAGCACTCTAAATGCCCAGCAAATGCTTGGCTTGAACTGTGTTTGCCTGAACCCATTCTGCTTCATAGCAGTATGAGACAGACCAGGAAATGCACTTCAGGGTAATACTTTCTGAGTGATTAAAGTGACTCTGCTTTTGACCTTTGACCTTTCATGTTATCACACGGTCCATGGTGTGCTAATGATCTCACAAAAATTCATGACTTGTAATTTCTCATTGCTTAAGCAAGATATGCCACACCATGCATTATAAGGCTTTTGTTTTGGTCTGTGCTGTGAAATTGTAAACCCTGAAAGCTAAGCCCCAAGATTAATGATAGCAAAGGAGCCCCAAGAGAGAATTTCCTCTAGACAGATGATGTTCTTTTATTCAAGTGAGGGCAAAACTATCCAGTTCCGGTTCCTGCACACCCACGTCCCTCCCACAGGTCTTCCAAGAGCACTTTCAAGATTGCAGGTGGCTTCGAACAGGAGTTAGTTGTATCTGTGCTTGCCTGTCTGTGCTTACTTTTTTTTTCTTTTTTGAGGAAAGATAATTAAAGCACTGGAATAATTGCATAAACTAATCACACGCTACATTTCTTTCCCAGACTTATTTGTGTTTTTCCTCCAAAACACTGCTCTTTCAGTGCTCATTTGTCCTGCTGACAGAGGTGGGTTCAAGCACAGAAAATAATAGGTCCAGGAGTCTTTAGAAGAAGCCAGATTTTGAGAATAATATCTTGGCAGCCAGAGAGTTTAGAGGGAAAACATGACCTCAAAAATCCAGAGGCAGGAATTCCCACTGATCTCCTGCAGGTGCCAATACATCTGAATGCCTTAATGGGCAGCACAGCAAAAATCATTAGAGCACAGAATAAATCATGAGCCTTTCTGAGGTGGTTCACCTGGATTTCATTGCCTTAGGACCTGACTGGTGCCATGGCAATGCATGGTTGGGGTTCTGAATTTTCTGGATGTTRTGGGTTGAGCCTGGCCAGCAGCTAAGCACCCACACAGCTGCTTACTCACCTAGCCCTCTCCCACGGTGTGAGGAGAAAATAGAAGGAAAGCAAGAAGACCCGTGCATTGAGATAAAGGCAGTTTAATAGGTGAAGCAAAAGCTGCATGCACAAGGAAAGCAAAGAAGGGATTTATTCACTACTTCCCATCGGCAAGCAGATGTTTAGCCATTTGCTGGAAACCAGGGCCTCAGTGCATGTAGCGGCTGCTTGGCAAGTGGAGAACAAAGGCCATAACCATGAGTGTTGCTGCTTCCTCCTCCTTTCCTTGACCTTTTATTGCAGATCGTGACATTATATGGTATGGAGTATCTCTGTGGTCTGTTCACATCAGCTGTCCCAGCTGTGTCCCCTGCCAACTTCTTGCCCACAAGAGGGCAAGGTGACAGCAGGAGGAGCAGAGACAGCCTTGACACTGTGCAAGCACTGCTCAGCAATAGTTAAAACATTAGCATGCTGTCAAGGCTGTTTTAGTAAAATCCAAAACACARCACCTTATGGACTGCTATAAAGAAAATTAACTCCATCCCAGTGAGACCCAGTACAATCTCCACCTCCTATTCCTTATCATTTGCATCATGCTCAGGTCCTCCACTATCCAACAGACCCTCATCAGCCACCACCCCCCTTCCCATCCTTTGATATATATATCTATATCCTCCCCTTACTTTATGGACCACCCTCATCAAATGTCCATTGACTTTATTTAGTCCATGGCTTGGGCTCCCTCTGTTGTGGTGGTCACTCAGGACAGGAGAGGCAACATGTTGTGTTGAGTTATTGGGCTCCAAAGCCAGCTCAGCTTGGGTTACCACTGCACTTGCCCAGTTTCTTGCAAGGCTTGTCCTTCATTGGTCCGGGTGGTTCCTGCTATAACAGGAACCTTATGTACCTTCTATAACATACAACTCAAATTGTAAGATACAACAGTTTATAGATCCATCTCACTGGGATAGATCTGGCTTCTCCTCTAGTTGTTTAGTCTACATAGGAAGAGGACTAGTCAAACCACAACTGAAATTGTGACCAGTACCCCAAACTGCTACTTAGTGGTTCAAGTCTTTTATCTTCAGAGGATAAAATACTTCCACAGTGGGGAAAGGAGTACGTTTGTGGACCCAGGAATGGTCTTGCATTTTCATGAATAAAGGACAACTTAGTATATGCATCCCTACAGAAATAAATAATCCGATATGTCACATATATTCTGTATGAACCTAAGCTCAAAAAGCGGATACTAAGAACATTATAGTGTTACAGTCCCCTGAAGTTGTTAAATTACAATAATCAGTGACAACTATATGAACTGATTGTTGAAGAATTTCTATTCTCAGTTTAAGAACCATAGCAAAGCAATCAGTGTAGCTTGTGCACAATAAATGAAAAAGGAAATATTCAAAGCCATCAAACAGGAAACAAATTTACTTGGGGATTTTTTCTTCAATTTTATTCTTAATGAGTTAAAGAGAATCTTTGATAACTATATAGTTTAAGGATAGTGTAATCTGGAGTGTTAGAATGGTAAGGAGCATCAAGGTACAGAGTTAAGTGCTATTAAGTAGTCCTTCTGCTAATTTCAGTTATTAAACAAAAAGAAGAGTTTTAGCTTCTTTTATCTACAGAGTTTCTGAGTTTATAAGAATAAAATTTCCCAAAGGCAGAGATGATTTGACTAATTCAATGACCAGCTAAAGTACATTACGAGTTTACAGCTAGGTTTACAGATACTGCACACAAACCTTTACCCTTAATTAGATTATACCAGAAGTAGATAATGGTTTTACAGTCTGCTTCTGATCTTATTAAGCGTAACATCATATGGACTGGAAACAAGGTGGTTTCATATAATCCTTTGTGGGGTCATATGATGATTTGAAGCAGTCTGTGAATGTGTCTTCAGAGGAACACATTTAGGAAGTTTGTGCTGATCCTTTGATCTGTTCTGAAATGTTCATATTTTCAATAGCTTTCRAAATGGGGTTGTGCCACCCAAGCTACCCAGCTGCAAATGAAAGCCACAGAGTCCAACTGTTCTTGCCTTCCAGTTGTCTTAATGAGGATGGAGGGGGTGGAGAACTGTTGTCATTGATTGTAATTGTACCCACAATTGCATTAGATTTTATGACACAGACATTTTTCAACATTTGAAGAAAATAATTTTCTTTTTTAAGTTCAATTAAGAGATTGGGACTGAAGGAACATAGTAGCTTAGTTCAGTATTTCAGCTCTCTTGGATGTTGGTATAAATAGTTTTGGGAATATGGAGTGACCAGTAAGAGAACAGACTGAAACAAGTCAACCAGCTCCACTAACCTCTTTCTTGGAACAGACTGTCAACACCAATAAACAAAATGCTTGATCATTGCGACCAGACCAGTTTTAGTCTTGTCCTAAAATGTTGATACAGTGTTAGCTCTTACGATCTCTGTTCTATTGATTTATGATGAGGGAGGATGTGTTTTTACTCCAAGASGACTTCTGTTCAAAGTGTGATGAGCTCAGAGCATTTGCTAAGTGTTTCAGGCTCTGGAGTTGGGGAGGACATGTCTTTAGTRTTTTTCTAATGTGGAGACAAATCTGAATGTGACCCATGCAGCAAACCRAGATGCCAACACTTAGCTTTTGTAGTTGCTCCTGCAAATGAAAGGAACTTCATGATTTTTCTAGGAACCAACTTTTGAGCCTGGGGCACAATACTCAAATGCAGCTGCTTAGCTTTGTGAAAGTGAGTACGCCTTTTCCAAAACTGATTCTGAGTGGGGCTTGAGTCTGCAAGCTTCATACCATGAGCTCTTTGACCTGAGATTCACTGAACACAGGGACAGATCATTTTCTGCTGTCTGATGAACCTCGTCTGCATACCGGGGTGCATATGAATTTGAGAAGAATATGGCTTTAGTAAAGTTGCTCACAAGCCAGTCTTGAGGCAAATCACAGTTTTATAATTACCTTTATGTTTCTGTTGTTGTTAAGATAAACATATTTTGTTATGAATACACTGGCACTCTTTAGAAGTGTCGTGTAATAGTTTGACCTTGTATTTTAACTAAGCAAATGACAATATTCCCATTTGTTTTCTGAAAGCAGGATCAGACCTCATTCTTCCCCTCTCTCATCTCCGCAATCTTTCCTGAGCTACAGCTATTTTTAAATACTGTGCTGCCCATGAGCTGAGTATCTTCACTCCTACCTTTTAAACTTTTGTTAGTCTGTTAATCAAACGCAGGAAAGGTTGGGAGAAAGTGACTCCCTGGTTTAAAAACTGAAAGTGCAGCTGTGAAATTACAACTCCMTGATGAAGAGGAAGAAGTTGACATTTTTAGCCTTTTGAAGTCAAGATTTTGGCACAGGCCCTCATGTTCACTATATCATTTTATTAAAGCTGGCCTACGTATGTAAAGAGCTGTGCAAGATTTTCCTTCAAGTTTTGTTCCCCAAATGTATTTCTAAACCTCATGCAAAATGAAAGACGGTTCTCTAACCATGTATTGGGGATTTTTTTTCTTGGATCTAAGAGTGGGCTATGTACATGGATGATAGGTGCTAAGCTATTTTTGGATGACAGGAAGGCTCTTTAGACAAGTTTTTCACGTGGCATTGGTGTGACTCTTGTGTGTGATCTTATACACAAAAAAGACTTGTATGCCATTTTCTGACATTCTACTATAATTGACTTGGAATATATAAGATTATCACCCTTGTATAAATCATATTATGTTTATGAGTAAATATTAGTATAAAAGCACACGTGCCTACAGAGTATAAATGTACCCCCCATTGTTTTGACTGTAAAAGAAATGAGAGAGCAGTATAGAGTATTCTAAAAAAAAATATGCATAAATTAAACCAGCAATTTATTAAAAACTACAACATGTTTATGTTGCAGGCAAAAATTAATAGCCAATGTGGAATTCTCCTGAGGAAAAGAAACTCGGAGGAGGATATATAGAATTCTTATTCTTTTCTTTTGGTAGAAGTGTGTGAATTCTTTGGGGATTTGGGGTAAATACTTTGGGGATTTTGGAACAAATGTCATCAGAAATGTCACTCACTATGTATAACAGCGCATTACTTTATGACTGTGTTGTTGTTGTAGCTCCACTCATGAAGGCTGGCTATTTTTATTTTTCCCTGAAGTTTTGATTTGCAAAATACATACACTTCAGGCATACACACAAGATTCTTGAACTGTAGTAATGCACACTAGAAGTACGTAGGGTCTTCTGGCAAGAAGATTAAAGCTCTTCTAGTTACAATAGATGAAATGACTACTCTTCAGTAAGCCATCCCATCCTGCAGTTCCTGAAACTTGCCAGACAAAAATTTAAACCTTACTTACTTTATGCCTTGGTTAAATTCACCATGCAACTTTGAATAGCTGATTGATGCTGTCTATTACATTTTCTTGAAGTCCTGGTGGTAAAAGCCAAGAATTTCTGTTTCCTAATCTTCTAAAGACCATGATAAAACCTACTCTGTATACTTCAACATTTCTCTGAAAGTCAATGATAAGCTGAATTTTGAAGTGAGATATACAGAATTCTAATGTAGCTCAAATACTATTGTATTTCTTACCATTTTATAGAAGATGAAGATACCCTTTGCAACACAGATATGTGCATGATGTGGAAACAACTAATGAGTCAGAGCTGAGAATGAAACGCAAACACCCCTGCTTTAATTGCTGAATGAAAGCTCCTCCCTACCATGGAAAATGTACAGGTGGAGAGGAGATTGTAATATGAATGGAGAACAAAGTGCATCAGAGCTGCACACACTTTGGGTCAAACAATWTCGTTAGCTTTCTTTCAGTGTGCTATTTGAGACTCAGACATGTTCCATGTAGGGAAAAAAAGCCAACCTTGGCATTACACTACCTATTTTCAAAGCACTACCTTTTTTCAAGCACATAGTCAAAAGGCCAAATTGCATAGCACTCAGTGAGCCCACTCCACTTAATTCATTCTTCAGATTAAATCAAGTGGGATTACCTTTAAAGAAAAAAATGCTTACTGTGGCTTCTCAAAACCCTCAATAGTTTTCAATGGTTCTGGAGTCCAGCTGCAGTAGCAACAGTATTAATAGTCAGCAATAAACAAAATGTCTCAGCTGTTTTTTCAGTGGGTGTTTTAAGAACCGTCAAATTCATGTGCATGTTGTTAATCTCTTCCCCAAGCCCTTCTTCAGTTTTCTCTAATGGTTTCCCCTTCATTTCCTTCTGTCTTTTGGTAATGAGATGCAACTCAGCACTTAAAAAACACAGTTAAAGGTCACTAGACACCAAATCAATTAAAAAAGAGCCTTAGCATCCAAATACTACTGTATTAATGACATTCTAATTAAATACTACACGGTGTTTTGTACTGTATAGATGAAAACAGTGTAGGAATAAGAAAGAGATTAGCTATCAACTGGCACCTGTGTGGTTTCTTGGGGATGAGAGGCTTGCGGAGCCTCTACAGCCCCAAGGATCGGTGAACTTGGCCAGGAACCTCATGCAGTAAGACATACTGACCCCGGCAAAAGTCATGCATTCGTTTTGCGGCAGCTGTTTTGCCATGCGGTCCTTGGCCAGCTATGTTGTTTTACAAGKATTACTTGAATACCATTTTTAAAACAGACTCTTCATTTAGATTACACCGCAAGTTGCTGGAAAACATTGAGCCGGAGGTTTTTTGATCAAAATATCAACAAAAGTTCCATGAGCCCCTGCTAAATCGAAGGTAGAATTACAGCTAAGTGTGATATTCCTCAAGAAGATTTGGTATTTAAAGTGAAGTAGGAACAAATACTTTCTAGAATCTGAAAATGCAACTTGCAAACAGAAGAAAGCATTTAACCTTCCGAGATTCCCATGCATGAGATTTCTGGTGCAAAATTACAGCCAGCATTAAATAAGTGATAGTGATAGTAAGCAGGGGAAAGTCAAGACCGTAAGAAGTTATATTTAATTTATCTCCTTTTTTGCTACTGAAGTAAATGGGAGCAGGGCCAATGAATGACCTATCCCAGACTCCAGATTTTTCACCAGGTTGCAGTTTCCTTTCCCTTTGTTAAGCAACGAGAAAAGGAGTGTCAAGACTTTGGTTGGATACTCATTTAACGGAGTTTTACTGGCAAAGACAGTGGATAAGCTGTCTCGGGTCCTAGCGCCCAAGCCAATACAAACCATGGCAATACTATTACATAAATGAACTGGATAGAAAATACCTGGAAGTTTGCCTGAAGTTTTAAAGCAGAAATTTTAAAGGTACTGCTGGGGATAAGTCTCCCAAGTCAAGGCAAACTGTGAAGGCATGTACAGTTACTAGCTGAGCTAGTGACTCCAAAACCAAAAGTTATTTATTTTAACTGGGCAACATTAATGTTGCCAGAAAAGAATGTGCCACTGGTCTGTTAGTTCCTGTTGTTGTCACTTCTTAAGCATGCCATGTACTTGTAAATCAACCATGGTTGCCAAGTGCTTCATCTGACACTGTTTCTTGCCTTGCAATTAGTAGATGTTCTGAACTGCCTTTACTTTCTTTGGGACATAAGCACCATGCAAACTTAGCCCACAGCTTACTCAGATTTAAAAATCACTGCTTGCTGTGTTCCACAAAGCTGAGAAGCTTCAGTGGTCCCTGAGGTAACAGAAGCTTTTGATGACATTGATTTGACAGTGCATGATAAAATGAAATATTTTGCCTGTTTGTATTCATTTCAAAGAATGGATAATTCTGCTGTCATTTACACAAGAATTACATGGGACATAATTAATTAAATGTTAATAGATTTACTGTTGTTCTATAAACAAAACAGTATTGGTTTATGAACTTACTATTGATAGAGAAACATCAAACCAGAGAAGAGTTTGATCCACAGTTTTTTGGTAAAGCTCAGGTCTGTTGAAAAGCCTTAGATTACAAGAATTACCTTATGAATTTGCAAAACTGGTAATACCATCTCTTATGCAAATCCAAGGAGGGCAGATCTTTTTTTAATCTTGCGCTTCCTCTCGACTTTTCCAGTTGGAGATCCATATTTAAAGTTATGGCTTTTCTTTCGCTTTCACTTAAGCTTATTGCTACTGATGCCACTTTTTCCCCACTAGAGGAGGCCTGAAGTTGACCAGGTTATATCTCTATCAGTTTATATCCAGTCAGCAGGAAGGATGTTGGATCTTCTTAATCATTCAGCTTTCCTGAAGAGAGTTAGTGCTACACATCTCCCAGGGAATGCCAGCTCTGAACCAGCATACTTGTTTCTACCCAAGCTGACTTTGTTGTCTCTTAAGTTTCTGCCTGTGCCAGGAGTCAGACTGACTCCTCTTTTAAAATGTAAAATAATTCAATGCAGCAAGACTCCTGTCCAGACTTCAAGCTGGTTGAGACCTGAGGCTCTGGGTATGATTGTTGGTTTCATTTCTAGCCGGTGTATCCACCATGCATGCAGATCCAGCAGAAGATACGGCAGTTCAACAGCTATTCCTGTCGGTGATGACTTTTCCCATTAAATGCTCCCATGACTAAGGCAGAAGATGACAGCTGATCTAAACAGTGTTAGAGAAACTGTACTTCCCAACAGCACATATAAGCAGCTGTGCTTTTGTTGAAATGCAGGTTTTGTAATGTTGTGTTGTAGGGAGTAGTACCTTCAGACTGGAAATGCTGAGCTAATTGATCCAGTATTTTATATTACCACAAACAAATGTTCTGTGCCCTATGTGTGCAAGAGGCCCAAATGGGATTTCAGAAAATGTTTCTCTTGTAAAGGTTCTCTTCTAGCATAAACACATGCATACGGGAACACATTGGCTCTTCTCCTTATGTCTGCCTTTCTTGTCAGCCAAGGGCCATTCATTTCCCTAGCCATAAATGCGGAACAGTCGCTCAGGCTTAGCTGAGTCTGATGGAGGTAATAAATTGCACACGTTTGGCCTATTTCTGGCCTATTAGTTACAACTACACTAGAGCTGTTCAGCTGCAGGAACCTGAGGTTTACACAACCCTCTTGCCTTTACTTTCAACATACACTCATTTGCAAATGTGTTCCCATGTTTATGTACAAATGCCATGCATAGACAGAATAATCAGTACGCAACAGATACATGACACCCTTGCAAGTATTTTGTAGCCTAAAGCGGTTATGTTGCGCCTGCACCACAGTTTATTTCTATGGAGCAACTGAGGTCTTGTTCCCCAGTTCTGYAGGCTTCACTCCAGTGAAAGCAGAGATAGGTTTCCTTCCCACCTGAAGCAGTGCTTGTGCTGATGCAGAGGCAAGAGGCTTTGCAACCCAAAATAGTTTGAAATTTTAATGGTCAGAATTACACCCGCACCAAGGAACTGGACTGCACTTCTGGATTCTGCAGTTTAGATATAGCCTCCCCATGCAGTTGTTTTATTTTTATTACTTAGTGTTATTCATCATTTTAGTTCAGTAGAGGGCCCCTGCAGGAGCTGACAGCTATTCTTTGGTATGTCACATGTAATTATTTATGGGCAGTTATGTCCCAGACTACAAAATTAAAATAGAAAGAGGAAGGCTTCAGGAGCTTTAAAATACTTTCTGCATTTATTGTTGAGTCACTGGAGACTTTGGTCTGAAAAACTAGTGTTGGAAAACTACTAAAATAGGACAAGCCACAATTTCAGGTCTAAAGCATCCCCAAGCTTGATACATAGACCTTTTTCTTTTACCAGAGTTGTGTAGTAGAAAAAGTGAAGACTTTGAATGGGAGAACTCTCTGTTTTCTGGCAGTTATGGGCACAAATCTGGATTTCAGTAAGGGGTTGCCTCTAACAGAAGAAATGTTCAAATTTAAGGCAGCTCTTCTTACGTGTTGCACTGTATGATGCATCAGAGTTACTGTGCAGGTACAGTGTGTCCATGCCTTCTGCATGCCCTGCAGGTACACAGAGTGTAACAAGCAGGCTCCTGGATGATGAGGAGATCCAGCCTCCGGTTGATTCATTCCCTTTTCACCTTGATTAATCTTGACTGTATTCACTTCACTTTCTGCCACCAAGATAAGATTAGGATGGCTATCCTCGAGGCATTTTTGTGTCTTGCGTGTTAGACAACACTGGAACGTAACTAGCAGTGACTGAATTCCACTGAAACGGCAATCTGTTCCAGCACCCACACATGGAAGTCGCTTTGACACTTGATTGTTCACAGTGCAACCCAAGTTTTGTATGTGTACATGAACAAATTTTGTACTAGATACTCACTTCATCTACTTCTTCTGCAAGCAAAGATTGTTGGTAATAGAGATCCATCTCCAATATCAAAAGCATAGAAAATGTGTAATTAAAAGATTTTTTTTTCATTCTTCATCTAGATAACCTTCTTAACCTCTCTGCATCCTCTAGCAACCACGATACAGTATCTCTGTTCCTTCTCCCTCCAATTGTCATTATTTTATTATGTTTATTATTATTATGTTATTTATTACTTTTTAAAGAGTGGTGCTTTATAACTTTTAGTTAAAAAAAGGTATGGGAGTAGAGGTATCACCAGTCTTTAAAAGGATATTTCCTCACTGTGTATCCCAAGGGAGTTGTCTCTTAGGAGAAGACGGTTGGGTTTTGGCTGGGATAATTAATTTTCTTCCTAGTAGCTGGTATAGTGCTGTGTTTTGGATTTAGTATGAGAATAATGTTGATAACACACTGATGTTTTAGTTGTTGCTAAGCAGTGCTTACACTAAGTCAAGGACTTTTTGGCTTCTCATGCTCTACCAACTGAGAAGGCTGGCGATGCACAAGAAGCTGGGAGGGGGCACAGCCAGGACAGCTGACCCAAACTGGCCAAAGGGATATTCCATACCATATGATGTCATGCTCAGTATATAAACTAAGGGAAACCTGACTGGGGGGCGCTGCTCGGGAACTGACTGGGCATCGGTCAGTGAGTGGTGAGCAATTGCATTGTGCATCACTTGTTTTGTATATTCTTTTATCATCATCATCATCATCATTATTATTATTATTATTTTCCTTTTCTGTCCTATTAAACTCTTTGTCTCAACCCACAAATCTTACTTTGCCCCCTCCCGACCCCCCGATTCTCTCCCCCATCCCACTGAGGCGGGGGGCTGTGTGATATTTAGCTGCCTGCTGGGTTAAATCATGACAGAGGGCCAGAAATTAAGGTTGTCTTGTTAAACTCCCTGGCTTGAGCAAGCTGACTGACGTTCTCTGTGTGCAGGGTGCAGAGCGCCACAGGCAACTGAGAACTCTGCTAGAAGGATTCAGTTTTGCAGTGCCTAACTCCATTTCGAATCATGTGGGATTAAGTTCCTTCTTAGCTGGTACTGAACTGCATTGCCAAGTCAGGAGGGGGTGCTGAACCAGGACTTGAAGGAGCTGCTGCAAGGCTGGGAGTGAGGCTTCCCGTGCAGCTGCGGGAAGAGGGTTTCCCCCAGTGCCTTCTTGTCCCTGGTTCGCTCACTCAGTCTTTTTYGCAGGCTTTGGCACTCTCATCTGAACACAAATGCTTGCACTCAGGTTAAACTGGCTGTGGCTAATGGTGCATAGGAATGATTTAAAAAAAMCCAACAATAGGAACTTGGTTCCTGTTCAGAAGCTATCATGATTTATCCACCTGTCCAGACACTTTGCTCTGTTGTGAATCAATCTGTGTTAGCAGTACCTATTTGCATTTAGCACTACTGCTTCAGAAGAGGAGTCACAGCCTATATGCTTTCTTATTTGTACAAGGCTTAACTTGACTGACCAGACGCAGCCATCTGAAGTGTGTTAAGTTTAAATTTAGTCTGTCTAAAAGTTAGTTTCCATGGCTATAAACATCTAACTACTTGAGTTCACAGCACCTGAGTGTTGCCTTACAGACTCTCAAGAAGGAGCTATTCCCAGCCTCAGGCTTCACAAAACTCGCTTGGCAGCATGCTGTCAGAGAGACAGAAAGCTCGACAGCATGTGCGTGAATAATGTCCACGTAGCTGCCGTTTATCTCCATAGGGCTCCCTCATGGCCAGAGTCATRTGGCATTAGTAGCTGCTGCATGAGTGTAGGCAAGTATCAAGTGGTACGTTCATGCAAGCAGTAAACCCTTTGCTCCAGACTTGGCTTGGCTGGTGTATGGATTCCCTGAGTGAGGACTTTAATGCCTTTGGGCAAATGTGGGTGTTTGCACTCATTTCAGTTACTCTGCAAAAGCCTTTGAAATTCTTATGAGGCTGTGGGATAGCAGTGATCCTTATGCAAATTAAAACAAGATGTTAAAACTCAGTAGAGCAGCACTTCTTAGACACAGAAGTCTTGCAGAGTAGTGAGAAACRGTATATATTCTCACTTAGCGGACAAGGATAAGGGTTTGCTTCATAGTTCATCACTCTGCTAAGTCTTTCATTGACATAACACCAGCATTACTCAGGAGTTCAACCTGCCCCTTCCATTAAGTCATTCTAAACAATCTCTTAAGAGATGCCAAGGGTGAAGTTGGTGGACATTAAGCTTGTAGAAATAAAATAATCTGTTTTCTGAGAAATGCCGTGGAAGTAAATCAGGAGGGAACATTTGCAATTTGTAAGATTTAGGAGCTAGGTCAGGGCAGGCAGGGATTTAATTTAATTCTTCCACTGTAAGTCTTAGATCAAAAAAGATGCTTCACTTGGCCCAAGATGAAAGATCTCATCTTCTAAGTAAGATTTAGGGYTTGACAGTGGTAAGTGAGAGAATGATCAACAATGGGGGCTGTGGGAGGATGGATAGAGACATACCCATGCTTTTTTCAGAAATGTGCCTGACAGAATGAAAAAGAGTGACCCAGATTTTCAGGTGTGGATTGGTGGGTCAAACTGACTTAAATGCATCACTGTGGTCTGCTTTCCTTCTCCGTTTCCTCTGCTGACTCTGCCACACACTTAAGGTGCAGCTTGTGGAGCCGGTGTGCCTGAGATGATGCCACCAACCTGTTCAGCAGACAGCCCAAAGGGCTCATCTCAGAGACAGATCACTGGTATTACTTGTGTACTTGTCTTACGTCCACTTGTTCTGAAAAGCTGAATTTCAGCATTCTGTGAGTGAAAAGCAGATTATCTGTTTCCACAGCAATTCATTTCACTGACTCCGTATTTACTGTAGAAAGAATCCCTTCCTACTAAGGCAAYGCCTACAGCAGTAGTGACACCAATAGAAACTAGTGCCCGTTGAATGGTATAATGGCATGACGCCATGGTTTATTGTGTCAGGTTCTCCCTTGTCTCTTACTGTAGCCCAGTGGCCTTCTCTTCCTAGAACTGTTTTGGTACGTTGCTGGGGCAGTTTCCTTGAACATTCACCTTCGAGAATCTATATAGCAATTGTGTGGTCACTTCTTTTCACCTCCCACCCTTATAGCAAATTTCTGTAAGAAAATTTGATATTCATAATGACATACAGCAGTATGTATAACTGTAACTTTAGTTACACACACACTCTTTTATATGCATATATATACACACATATTTATACATACATGTATATATACATTCGTGTGTATATACACACACAGATGTGTAAAACTACYCCGATTTATGAGCACATACACACACATTTATGGGCTGCTAGCTTTTCTTGGTGCATTTGATTTGACATTGAGCTTCACGAATAAGAATCGTGCAGACTCACGAAGAGGATCATAGGTGGCTGGGTCTTATTTTGGAGGGGCCTTCATCTGTTGTCACTCTGCAGGTTTTTATGGTTTTCAACTGAGAACTTGCTACACCAAAGATTTTCATAAAAACCTTTGTTGTAACAGTTACTGTTATTTGATAAATAGCGACCTTTTTAGTAGGGTTTCCCATGTTTTCATCTCAGCAGTGCCCTGCAGAATTTCTGGAAGTGTATTTTTGCATAGAGAAGGAAAAAAAAGAAACATACAAACCCTAGTAATAGCAAAGTAATTTGGCATGATGTATCTTGGAATAGGGGTCTGTTCACCTCTTACTCACTCAAAAGGGGAAGAACTTCAGGTGCCTCTTTTAATTCATGATTCAGAAAACAGTATTTCTATTACCTTATACTTTGTTGAAGCACTAGCAGAAATGCATCTGGTTTTTAACTTGCCTGTTGAATGCATTCATTTCTCAGAAGTTTTGTGCAAGTTCAGAGAGACTGAGACTTTTTAGCTCTTCCTCTTTCAGGCTTTGTTCCTTTATTTACACAGATGCACTGGGTTCTGCTTCATCATACACTGCATGAAACTAAAGCTGTCTCAAATCGTGCCAGAATGTCCTTTTCCAGCCCACTATRGTTTTTTAGTGGTTTGAGGAGTTCTCCGAATAGTTAGGGGTAATCCTGTTATCATTGACTCTTCCCCCACTGAAGTAATTCTGAAATATTTCACCGACTTGCTAAGGAAAAAAAAAGATCTGTGAAAGAAATAAAACTAATTTCTGCTTCTAAATACCAGGGCTGAGTTCAGATAATATGTGATGGGGACTGCACAAGTTCTTAAATAAACAGATAGAACTGCATATGGTTAATTCTCATTGAAAATGACACATTTTTCATATTATAATTTCATTATCTTAAAACCACTGATAAAAGATCTGCAGTGGAGCATGCTGGGATGAATTACTTCAGTAACTGTTCCTGTTTCATTAGGATGATTTAAGCCTTCAACAAATGTCACGGCATTAACATTTTATGCAGAGCCATGAAGAAATGGCTGCTGGAAGAATCAACAGCCTTTCTAAAAGTCAGCACTTTTTGCCTGTCTTTATGAGACCACTGGTCACTCTGCAATATTAAGTGACAACGTTGCTGTGAGAATTATGTCCCTGTGTGATGTTTCGCTTGGGCATCTGGCCATTGCAGGAATGAAACTGCCAACAGATGCGATAGCAATTTCCATCACTGCGCTTGGGTATGGTTCAACTGTCCATTTCCATTTGGCAAATATTCCTAATAAGTCTCCCTTGGGGCAAATAACCTTCTAATAATAATACTTTCCCTTTGAATTTGCTGCAGAGGTACCTGCTCTAACATACTGTTTGTGCAGTAATGTGTACAGATTGGCTGTTCCTTCTTGCTTTCCACCATGAATCTCCTCAGTCCCTCTCTGACAAACTTGCAAGGACAGCCTCTTCCCATCCACCACTCAGCTCAGATCTGGCCCCTTTTCAAAACCAGTCTGGACTTACTGAGAGCATGCTTGCATGAATCCCCCTGCCCATAGAGCTAAAAAGACTACACCTTCCTCTTCTACCAATTTGTACCACAAATTTTTAGTAGATTTTTATCATTAATCTTTATTTCTGAGGAACAATGAAAATGGAAAGAGTTGATGCACTCAGAGTTTTCCAAAAAATTTAAAACCTATAGTAAAAGACTRCCAAGGTGTATTTATTGATCACATTACAAGCATAAACGGCAAACTACAGACATGAAATTAGTGTTGAACTGCAAGGGATTATGAGCACGGAAACAAAGTTTTAATACATTGCAGACAAACTCTTTCCTTAATAAACAAATTCGCTCAATACATTTTTCTTCTATACCTTCCATTTTATATAGAGGACAACATATCGTATGGTTACTATGGATATTTAATCAAAAGTTTAGCAAATAATATACTCCAAGTACCTTCTTTTTTGCGACTTCTCCTATACCTTCTTGTCACTTGTTTGCAGTGTGACTGTGCTGCCAACGAGCCCATCTTCCTCTATATGCCTGATAGTGATAGCTTCATTTGGAAGAAGCAGCCCTACAATTGAGTGCAACAAAACCAGAAGAAAATTATTTTCCTTATTGTTGTTGTTACTATTTTTGTTATTCTATCTCCAATGTCCAAGTCAAACTGCCAGGGCTTTTAAAGAGAATTTTATGCCACAAAGACCAGAAAATTGCCAYGGGCAACAGGAAGACAAGTCTGGGGATCATCTTGCTCAGATGGTTTAAACAGAGCAGAGGTTGTTCCTGTTGAGTTCCCTGTAGGAACAAGAAGTACGCTGATGCAGTGGCAAACACACATGGAGCACCGTGGTCATGAATAAGACAGCAACCAAAGAAGGATACACAGTTTTAATTCTACTGCTGGGGTAACAAAGGCAATTATTAAAATGGAAAGCTATGTTACAAAGCGTAAACCAAATGGCTTCAGTCTAATCCTTGAAACAAGTATAGTCTCAAGGACTGGTCTCGTAAGCAATTCCCTGACAGCTGGAGTTGCGGGCCTCCACCCTTAAGCGTACATGTAAAGARGCTCCTAAGAGGTGCTAACTGAAAAGGAGCTTGGGAGGGTGAAGGTTCTCCTGTGCTTGGAGAGGGCTGCAGCTGGGAAGTGGGAAGTGCTTGTGCTTTGGTGATCCTGTCTTCCATCTGCAGGAGCGGGAGGACACCTCCCGCTGCCTGGGGGGTGATGCCTCGAGCGGCCCTCCTGGCCACCTTTCAGGGAAAAGCTCTCTGGCGTGGGTGCAAGTGCGGGTCATGGCTGTACAGACACTGTCTGACTCTGTGCAAGTCACCTGACTTCACCAAGCCTTTTATTCTGTGCCTGTGAAATGGGGACCAAAGAACTTCCAGGCCTTCACAGGCCACAAAGGAGGCACGTGTGCTATACCAAATGGGACCTGCGAACACGCAAAATATGTTAAAGCCTCCTAGCAGTGCTGCAATGTAATCCTGGGAGCAAATGATGAGCCATTAAGTTCAATTGTGTTCATGGTGTGTATTTTTTCTGCATTTTTTTATTCACTGCTGTTTGGACAAACGCTCATTATGTCAGGCAGTAGTACTGCTTCTTTTGCTTAACTGAGTTGAATGTTTACAGCAGGAAAACGCTAAAAACCATCATTCTTTTAAATCAAAATGCTGTGGGAAACTTGGGAAAGTGCTTTCAGTAAAAGCTTCCACTGACGGAGCATCTTCCAACCCTAATTKGTTTGGAATTCCTTGGTCATTTTTAAGTTAAATTGCTGTTCATTTATCCATACCTCTCTCACATAACCAATAAAGTAGCTGTCTAGATGTCTGCTTAGAGACTTGACCTGTTATTTAAAGCAATAWTAGAGCCTGCTTTTTTCATAATTCACTGCATAAACTTATCTTTTTAAAAATCTCACTTCAGCTGATCACTTCTAGTTCAGTTGTTTCAAGATTGCCAATCCCAAGTTATTAACCATCGTGAACTAGGTACTTAAAAAAAAAATCTTTCTATTTCTGCATGCCTTCAGGGTTTCAAGCTGGCGTTGTTGATATACTGAGTTTTACCTAGAGTTGTGAAGGCTAGAAACTTATCACTTCTGTGGGGGAACTTACCACTTTTCTGAGAGTGTAAAACAATGCCAGCTGCTGCTATGTTGAGAAAAAAAATTTAAATATTAATTAGGTATAAGAATGGGAAATGCACAACTTYAATAGTGCACTACAGTTTGAAATGGAAAAGCAGAATACATTGCTACTTGAAAGGGAAAAGCAAATATTGGCATCCAAAGTATTTAGAGTCAGTTCTATGCACAGAACTCTTCTCAGAGAACTGTCTCCRCAAAAGAGCCTTGTCAGCTTCAAATAACAAATATTTTGTGCATAAAACAAAATTTTTTCCATTATAACTATTCTAGAATCTGAAGAAAAACCTGCAAAACAACAACAACAAAAAAGGTAGTTTTCAGCAAAATTTCCAAGGCAAAAGTTCTTTTTTTTTTTTAAATCAGAAKATTTTATTTACGTTTAGTAGAAAAGAATTGGAAAAGGAAATTAGGGAATTCCATCATGAAAAGCACTGCAAGGCACTAATATATTAATGATTCCTTACAAGTGGTCACCCTCCCTTTTCCATACATTGCTTTCATATCTTTTTGCTGCATATTACTCCCCATACACTGCATAGGCTGAACATGTTGGCCTCTTAGCTCTGCTGGTGTTTTCSTCCAAGAAGAGGCTGGCAAAGGCTAAGTTTAGGAAATTTAGACTACAGTTAATTTCAAATCATAAATCCATTATTTGAGMTGTAAAAATGCATTTGGGATTGAGGGAAAACTTCCTGAGGTCTTTATTGCTCTCCTAGAGCAGTGTTGCATTATGGATACCTCTGCATACATGAATGAGCACTGTGATAGAATAAGATGATAGTATTAAAATTGTCCATCAGTTTTGGAGGGAAAAAGGAGACTTGGCCTGTACAAAAATCTGTAGACAGATGGTTTCCCTAGAAAACATTTTAAAAAGTCCAGTTTATATTAAAAATAGAAATACTTAGATTTCGCACCAGTATGCAATAACCTGTGCACTGCTTCTTGAAGCAGCTACCAGCTTCACTGGTGCCTGTTTCCAAGTGAATGACATTGGACAGTGCATGACTGGAATCGTGCAGGGCATTGATGGGATTTTCAATCAAAAAAGCATTTATGTACTTTCTAGTTTTTCCATCTTTTTAAAGAGCTGGTGAATTTCCAAAAGATAATTCCGATAGATGGTGGTATTTTTTTCTGTCTCTAAATGGAGCTCCGTGACTTCTACCCTTGGGAATTCGTTGTTGTATTTTCATAGTCATTCCTAGGGRGAGTTAAAAGAAAAAAGTAAAATTTCTTTTTAATGACTTCTTGAAGAACTTTTGAGAGATGAGATTAAATGTGTCCTCTTTAGCTTGAGTGCACTAATTTGTTTTGTGTTAGTTCTGTGCACAGAACTCTTTTCTCAGAGAGCTGTCTCTGCATAAGTGTGTGGTGAGGTTGAAGTGATAAATATTTTGTGCATAAAAGATGACTTTTTCCAAGTGGCATCATTCCAACCCTGTTTCAGTTTAAGACCTCCAAACCAGTTATATCCTCTGTCTGTGGACTGCAGTATTCAGCTGTGTTACCTGTGGGGAAAGAAGCATGGTTATTGARTAGAGTGATTATTAAATCATCTAGAATGTAAGAGGATTATATATTCACACTAGCTTAAACATATGTGAGTGCCTTAGCGTTTACATATACAGCTCCTAATTGAATTTTGTCACTAAAAATTACAAACACAAACTCAAGAGTCATTTGACTTTCATTTATCCCAAAGTGCATCCTCTGCAACAACAGCATTTTGAGAAAATAGGCTTTTCTTTAAAGAGAAAGCTAAACAGTATTCCAGAAAGAGATCCGTAAGTGGTAAAGAGCAATTTACAACTTTCTTGTGCTGGAAACTCCCCGTGGTCAGCTATAGCCTGTATCTGGACTGCCTGCATTTAACCACACATGCTGCCCAAAGACTTCAAAAGTTCCTCATGAGAAAGCATTTGGTTTGTTTTTTTTTTTTTTTTCAGAGTACAGGATGGTATAATGCCGAGGAGCATTTTTTTAAAGATGAGAAGCCAACACGTGCGTATTTGGTGTTCACAATACTAGATATCCCATGCTGAACGTGGCAAKAGCTGTTCAGAATTACCAGATGGATTTAAAAATGCGAAGCAGCGTAGCTCTGTGCCTGGCTTGATCTGCCATTGAAAGTGGCACCGGGCTTCTGCAGTTACAGTGCTGCCGGGCAGCTTCTGCACAGTAGTGCAGCATTGCACAGTACCTTTGTGCCCTGAGCCCCTTGGCAGTCTCGAACATACTCATCCTCCCAATCACTGCCCAATGTAAGACAGCGATGACATTTCCATTTTTGAAGCACTGAAATTGATACAGAGAGCCTTCTCCCACGAAAAAGTAGGGGACCAAATATAGGTGGTGGAGGTCTTAAGGTGGCATCTTTACAGGGGTTTTGTACTTTCATTCAAGCTACATTTGAATCTGAAAGGGCAGAAGTACAAATACCTTTGGTGGGGTGCATTTMTCCTCTTAAAAATGGAAGGATAAAACAAATTTCCGTGGAAGGTTTGTAAAAAAACTCACCAGTTGAAAGCTACAGCCACTTTTAAGATTTTGGGCTTTGACAGAAAGGATGTTTATGTGGATGTTTTATATGAGAGAAAATAATGAACATAGTTGATAGAAGGCAATATGAGAATGCATGATCATCTTTAACAAAGAGTAAATGTGTAAGTGACATCCAGGTTATACATATAAAGAAGGAGTTTAASTAAAAAATTCTTGGATCAAAGAGAATTTTAAGTAGTTCTATCTAGAATATAAGGTAGGATTATTATTTCCCCACTAAACTGGTTTCTGACAAATCTTTTGGAGTCAGTTTCTGCTGGGAAACAATGACCAGTTGTCAGATTTAATGGGACCATTCCTCCATTAAAGAGGAATAAATGTCCCTCGGCAAATGGTTTGCACATCTCCCACTGCCTCCGGGTACAGCATGTGGCGTGCTGCCTTCATCCATCCCCTTCTCTAATGTGCAATACTACTGCGGATGAAGACCCTGCCACCAAAAAAACATGAAAGCTGAGGAAGTTTCAACTCCTCAGCAAGAGGCACAAGAAAATGCCTCAAGTCTAGCAGAAATACTGAGAATGCTGTTTTCTTTTATTGTATAATTTGAAACACATTAAAACACTGTCAAATAAGAAACAGGTCAGACTTGATTTCATAGCAACCATCCTTTTACGTGGCAGTTTTAGAGCGTATACGTCCCATTCCTGTTTCACTTAAAGCATGTTGATAGGTTCGTTACTTCCCACTGGGTAGCTGCGTCCTTGATGTGGTGTACATTGTGCTACTTTCCAAAATCTGGGTGTATTGGTTCTGTCTAACAGTGACCCATAGTCAGGATGTAAATTGCTTTGTCTAGCTTTGTCTTCAAATTTAGAAACCCAGGCGGACTGGTATAGGTGGTATTCAAGGACAAGGAATGGGTGCCAGCTAGGTCTCAGCTTGCTGGCTGAGAGTGCCAGAAACCTGAGAGTGGTGTTTGTGTATCACAGGCGTAGATAGCACTGTGCTTTCTAACGGTAACTGGAAAAACATCGCTCCTGTTGTACTGCTCAAGTGTGACCTTGAGTTTTCTTTTGATGGGAACGACAGAAAATTTATGTGTATGTGTCTGATTCTGTCTTCCACCGCTGAAAGAGCTCTTGTTAACCAAAGCTTTCAGTGTCAAGACTGGATGTTGTATGTGAGGTCTGGAAGCACAGGTTGTGGTATGACAAAAAGAAGTACCTGTAATAGGCCTGTGTTCAAAATGGTAGAGTGGTACTGGAGCCAGGTTGTTCCTCCTGCCGTGTGTTTGGCTGTGTTCACAGATGGTCGTTACTAGTTTTTTGCTTGCATTGGGCTGTACAGGTATCATGCATAGGTAGAGGAGGAGTCTAGTGGAGCAGTCACTTGAATTACTGCAGATCACCCGATGTGATCCTGCATTCCCTCTACATTCAGTCTTTCTGCTTCCAGATAGGTGGAGAGCAAAGACAAGCTAAGCTCTGTTCCAGCCTGGAAAAGTTAATGGGTCCTGAAACTGAGTAAACTGTGTTCACATGACAGACAAAACAGAGGAGCAAAGGTGGACCTGTGTATGAACCCTTCTACCTTAAACAAGTTTAGGTAGAAATCTGAGAGACTGGCCAGGCTTAGAGACTTACTTTTTTTCAGATAGATTTGGAATGCCTTACAAAAGAAGGATGTTTGTCACTCCATGTGCCAGTTAAGATCAAGAAATGAGGAACACAGCAAAGAAGGGTTGCATTATTTTTTACTTAAAACAATGGTTGGCCTGGATTTTTTTTTTATGTTTTTGAGTARGGCTCTGTGTAGCTATTTCATTTAGCTCTTCTATTTCTGACAGTGACAGATTTCATAGTGTTTTGTTCCTCTGTGATAAGAATGAAGTGTGCACGACTGCCAAAGTCTGAAAATGGAGAGAGACACCAGGGTGGAAGAAATATATGGGCAATGCTGGATAAAATGTTCATTGGGAAAGCAGATTTGTTTTTTAAGGCAAATTAATCTTCAGTCTTTGAAGCATTTAAGATCACCCTGTGCTGGCACAACTTTAGCCCTGAAAGTGTGTTTAGCTTCTTGATCAAGAAAAAATGGAAGTCATCAGCTTGACAGCTTTCCCTGTCACACGATACATCATATGKCCTCAAAGTATCGAAGCTATCTAAATGACTGAGACACTGTGAGTTACAGAGCAGAGGTCCTGGTAAGCAGAAATCGAACCCTGTCCCACACAACCTTCCCTGTCTCATCATCCCAGTCCCTGTTCTCTCTCTCTTTCTCTGGATCTTACAGTAGGCTGAGTCACGGGGCAATGGCTATGACTACATCAAGGCTTGGACGTCCAAAAAAAATTAAACTACACAGAAGAGGGAAGCAGGGAGTAGGTGAAACAAGGATATTTGGAAATAATGTAATTTCCTAGAGGCTCATGGTACCAGCAGGACTGAGGTCTGTTAAAACCTCTTCCTGAAGCCAGCTCCTGACCCAGTAACGTTCAGGGCAATGCGAATCCTTTGCCCACTGATTGATGATGAATCTGTTTTGCCTCATCCTGAGAATTTCTGCTTTGGAGCTGTGTAGTTTAGCTGCCTGTTCAGCATTGCTGCAGTGCATTCCCCATGGAGTAGGCAAAAGCAGGCTTGTTTTGCTTGACTGCCACTGTTGAAGATTTCTCTAAGATCGTGGTGCTTCAGTGGGGCCCTTCAGGACTCTTATTCCTTGTCTTGCTTGCAAAAACTCACTCTGTGTCACCAATACTTCTAGGATTCAATGAGGAATGGCTTTTTTCATCTTGCAATAAAAGGCTTGAGGGATTTTTAAAGTGAAATCAATACCTTTCTCCCCAAGACACTCAGTTGCCATTAAAATAGAGATATAGTTCAATCTCCTTTTGGCAGAGTAGAAGTGTAGGCCAAAAATCTGTATGTGGTTCTTGCCCTTTCAGGCTTTGGTCTCTCGATTAAAGCTTTTGGTTTTCCCAGGGATTTCTGCTTTAGATATGAAACATATTTCTCATTAAAAGGGTTCTTTCCCAGAGCTCTAATTTCTTTTCCTGAGAGATTCTAATGAAAGCCATTTTGCTGAATTTCACAAATAAACTAACTTTTAGACTTCTTAAAGTATACCAGTAACATATTATCCTACCTTTGAGTATTGTACAGTGGTGGATAACACTTAAAAAACCCACCTCTTTAAAAATATATAAACCTTGCTTTGTAGGAGCTCTGCAGGTAGAGTACTCTGTAGCAGTGCAGGCCCTGCAGTACATTTTAAGGTCTCTATCTTTGCCATTGCTGCCTTTGAGGTTAGCTGGTAAAATAATGTTTATGTATGCTTCTGCCATTATAGTCATCTGTTTAAAATTGTCACGAGTTTCAAACACTTACTAAATAATCTGTTACAAAGCCCATAAAATATTCTGACTCTTACCCTGTTATCCCACCTAATAGGACAGTTCTCTGACTCCGTTTCCTTCATCCCMTAGGACCATATCATCATTATTTTTTTTGCTTTAATATGGAAAAGTGCAATGAAATTATTTGGTATTTTCTGATTCTGTTGTACGGACAGAGTATCTATAAAACTTGAACAGATCCTATTTAAGTCCTATATCAGACTTAAGGAAGCATATGTAATGTCGCTTTTATTCAACAATGAAGGAAGAAAATTTTGCATCGGTTTGCAAAGAGTAACTGATGCCCCTTCACAACAATTTAAAATCTCTTCTGTCCAGGAGAGCGACTTCTTCTTATATTTCAGGAAGAAGATAATAACAGAATGCAGAATACAGAACTTCCTAAATTTTAAGTCTTATCCTGAATGTTTCAGTACTGGGCTGAAAGTGGACTTTTGGTTGCTGTTTGGAAATCAAATGGCTGCTTTGTTGTTTCTCTGATAACATACCTGCTTTTGGAAAGTTCATGAAAGTTGATGAGTATGAGTCAGTGTTAGCTATTTTCTTAACTTTTGTTGGAATTACTGTGATTTTTCACATGAGCTGATCCTTGTGTCTTTCATTTTTCACCCACTGGCCTGTTTCCTGCATCCTCTTCAGCAATTTAGAGAATTACTCACCTGCATCATATTATCTCAGGTGTCATCTCTTACCTCTCAGCCTGCAGATTCAACCAGCTGAAGCACAACACCACTAGGTGATTATTGCCATAGGTGGACTTTGGCTCGCCTACAGTTTTCTGCAGAGAACATAGATCAAAGCCAAACTGCATTAAATGCAAGTAATTTTTGGCATTATTTTGCAATGCCATATCATTGCTTATTCTTAAAAGATTCTTGAGTGACTAACTCCCATTGAAGTTGGTGAGCAGCAGTTTCCTAATTATCTTCAGAAGATATAGGCGCTGGTTAGTAATTCATTCTGAGAGGCAAAATAGTGGATAACTCTGTCCTTATGTGCAAATGCGCTTTCCCAGGCCTTTTTTGCTAGTGTGTGCTTGCAAGTCTTGAAGTTGTGTACATACTGTAGAAGCAAAGTAAGTCTTTTTCAGACATGATGTGATTGTCCAGCCTGGCACCTGGGAAGATAAACCATGGCCAAATTGTTCTTTTCAAAAGCATTAATGTTTAAAAATGAATTAAAAATGGATACCCAGGACAGTCTTTTCATTACCACTAGAACGACAAATGCCTACCCATTCTCATTTTCATGCATCCAACCCAAGAGCATTGTTAAAATTTAAAAGCTGTAATGAACAGCATGTGAAGTAGATAGACAGCTACGCTGGAAATTAAATTAGAGGACAGGAACAGAGCATTTGATGAAATGGAGCTATTGCTTGAGCTCAAAAATATCTTGGGAGAAAACTGGGCCAAGTATTCTGTATAGGCCTTTATTTCTGTGTGTGTCTGTTTTCAGGGACAATTGTTATTCGCTAATGGGTAAGATTTTCTTGAAAGCCAAGAATGGAATAGGTACTCAGCATTTATGGAAATCCATAAACGTGTGACTCCTAGATGATGCCAGTGCCTTTGAAGACTACGTTTCATCTCCCCAGCTCTATATTTGTAGCACTGATTTTTAATGCTTTAGGAAAAAGAGTAGGCGAGAGTTAAGGCATCTTCACTAGATATGTTCATTAAAGTTTACTGTCATCTAGTATCTGGTGGTATGTGTAAGTTCAGCCAGAAGCTAAACTCATATTGGTATTCCCATATTTCTCATATAATACTTTTGGACTGCTTTTGGAACCATTTTCCTTCCTTAAGTAATTTTGCATGGTTTGTTAAATCCCAGACCTTCAGGTGTTAAGCTCATGTCTGGCCATTACATTTAATCTGCTCTTATGCAGAAATCAGGCTGATGCTGCATTTACCGACCAGAGAGGGTGGCGTGAGGTCCAGCACCTGCCTCTGAAGCACCCAGCACTTCCCCTGGCAGAGATGGAGCTGCAGGCACTGCGTGTTTGCAGACAGGCCTGTGAGCATGATGTTGTCCTTGTTCCCTGTTTCCTGCTGCAGACTGAGGAGTTTCTGCCTGGAGCTGTCACAGCCAAATTTGCCATGCATACCATCACACTGCAAAGCCCCTGAATGCTGTACACACCAGCCCCATGCAAAACCTCCCTCTGTAAGTGGAGAGGGGCACTCCTCCACCTCTCACAAATCTGAGAGGTTCATCCTGTTTGCTGGTTACTGTGACACTTCTCATGACACCAGGAGTAGCTAAAGGTAGAAACATAGATTTTACTTGTAAGAATTAACCCACACACCAAAGAAGCTAGATCAGAAGCAGCCACATGGAAATAAAAGCCCTGCTTCTGTCTGTGCATGCGTCCCAGCAGCTCCTGAGGCGTCAGAGAGGTCTCACTCTGTCACCCACCTAACAGTCTGTGCTTACAGCAGTGTGTGGCTAGTGTCCAGCCTCTGAGTAGAAAATGTCTTACCCTGAGTTCAGCGTTTAGTGAAGATCTTGACTTGAAGACAATTGCACTGAAATGCCCAGCTCTTACCCAAGATTAAAAAGCTTCATTCCTCTCAGTTATTCCTGTGATTCATCACTTCATTAAGTGGACAGTTTTAAGGTTCCTTTTAAGGGATTATTGAATTACTCTGTCGAGTCTAGAGACACTGCTCTCCCCTGAACACARCTGGGTAGAGCCTTTTTCTGTCCAGAGATAGGCAGACTAGTTAGTGGTCCCGCTACTTAACTGAACTATAGATTAACGATCAAACTATGTTGTGGTAAGCACTCCCTTTGAGTTGGACAAATATTGTTGTGTGCAGTATTTGTAGTTTGTACGACCGTATAGTCTGAAACCCACAAGAAAAAAGGAATGGAAATAGTGCAGTCTTGTTCAAGGCCAGAAGTGATGATAACCAGTCTCTTTAGACTAGCAGAGATTTTGAGGTGAACGTGCTTAGCAGGGTTGGTCACAGTGCAGGTTGCATTTGTGTCTGATCCAGCTTGGAATCAGGCTGCTTTTGGATCCGGCACTTGCAACAGATCTTCCTGCTTCTTCCAACGYAGAAAGGGAGGAAAAGCCTGGTGGTCCTCATGTTCCTGGAAAGTGTGACAGGGACTGATTTCCTGTGGGAAAATGCTGTGAGAGAGACGTGGCTTAGTACAGCTGTACAGTGGCAACCRGCTGTTAGATGAGAGTGGGGAACAGGGTAGAGGTTATTCCCTGCTGCTGCAGACCTTTCAATAGAATCGCTACATACAGAAAGGCTGGCAGGAAAGTAACAGGAGTGAAAATGATGTGTGTTTAGTCCCTGGAAGACAAATCCTATGGCATTACAAAGAGAAAGTACTTTCTGGCTGCAGATGTTGGTTTTGAAAAGCAAACCAGAGAGACAAAAACCCAGCAGATATCTCCCCAAAAATACCCCCACAAGTGAGCTTGGAAAAGCTCTGGAGAGACAAGATGACAGTGGGGTTGATGGTATTGTGGTTTCTACAGTTGTGCACCCTGGGGTCAAAAACTAGCTAAACCCAACCCAACCCAACCCAACCCAACCAAATCATCATTGTACTTTCTCTCAGAGCTAGTGCTGATAGGATTCAGCTTAGCAGATGATACTTCCGTACCAAAGCCCTCCTGGTACCATAACCATGGGATTTTAGGAGAATGGGAGTGTATAGGGCATATGCAAAGAGGTGACATTTCAGCACATGCCTCTTGTCCACATCTGTACCTTCCCAAGCTCATTCCCCTTATCTCTTCTCCTCTGGTGGTATTTCTGCATTTCTTCTCTCACTCCACCTTTGTCCTAGAGTATAGATGTTGTACAAAATGTTGGAAATATCTCTGGTCCTGCCACCCCTACACAAAGAAARCCTTTTACTTCCCTATTCGGGAGCTCTTATCATCCATATGAATCACTTTACCCAGGACTAGGAGTCAGGAGCTTCCAGAAGCTGAATGTCGGGTCTAGCAAGGAATTGTTTTGTGAGCTGGGATGACCGCACCTTCCTTCATCACTTCCTCTGTTGGCCAAATGAGAAGCGAAATGCCAGCCTGCGTGAGGTAAAAGCTGAAGGACTTGTTTTTCTTGGCAAAGGCTTGGACTGGCAGAAATCACTCTGTACCTGCCAAATACTGTTACCCCAAGGCTTGCCTCTGGTTCGGATGCCCCTCCCCATTGTCCATGCCTCCTTGACATCCCTCACCATAGCGAGGTTGCCTGGCCGACGTCAGACAGTGGAGAGAAACCAGAGCAGAGCAGAAGTGTCTGTAGCTGGGCAGAGAGGGGGACTGGATGCAGACTGAGGGCATTGAACCTGCAACAAAACCAGCTTCCCTCCTGCCCGCTCTGCCCTCGACATCCRCTGTGCTGYGGGTGTGCGGCTGCAGCAGGATTCCCTGCGGGAGGAGGCGCCACTGACATGACCCTGGGGCTCCGGGGGCCCATGGCCATGCCCCCCAGCAGRCTGGTGCCACCCACAGTGGGGCACGGGGGGCAGGGAAAGGCACCAAGAGAAGGGGGAGAAAGCAGCACCCAGAGACCGTGTCAGGGAAATAGGAATTTATTCCCTTTTTCTTGAATTAAGAGTTGCTGGAGCCCTGCTAGTGCTGCTGGTGGGGCAGCTTCTTACAGGGCTGGGGAGAGTTCTGCGGGCCATCTGCCCCTCCAGGTGCACAGCATCAGCTGAAACCAAGGAGTTCAGGCTGGAACCAGGGGCTACCTTTCCYCTATGAGGACAGTCTGGTTTTTGACAGCTCTGTGCTTGGGGATTTCAAGCCCCAGCTGGACAAAGCCCTGAGCACCTGGTCTGACCTCCGAGCTGACCCTGCTTTGGGCAGGCAGTTGGACCAGAGACCTTCTAAGGTCCCCTCCACCCRCATCCATTCTGTGATCTTACCCTAATCCTGTGAGAAGAACCTAGTTTAAGATGATCATCAGCGGAGTCCATATCAATAACATTACAGGAGAAAAAAGAAAATGTTTTCATGTTYTGTATTTCTGTGGCACTCATCAGTTTAGCATCTGCTTGCTTTGCAAAGTGTAAAGTTTTCTATTCATGTAACCTCGTTCCACAGTACAGTGCCACACTCTTGGCAGTGCAGTGGAACRGATAAGCTAAAACTCAGATTGTCAAAAGTACATCCCGCTGGATCAATGGATTAAATGCAATTGTGAGGGATGTTTGCTGAAGAGTAGTTGTCTAGACCCAATGCTTTCTAATAGTCTGGGCAGTGAATTCTGCCGATCTGTGTTGGTAAGAACAGTTCAAAGAAACTCTGCATTTTCATTGCAAAATGCTTAATTGTATTTGTTTGTGTTTATGTTGTCCTCCACTCAGTAGTACAGAGAGAATGGTGTTCAGAAGAAGCTTTTGGAAAGAAACTTATTTTCGTAATTTACTTTTTGAGAGAGATCAACCTCGCCACAGACAGTGAGGACTGGACTCTTGGGAACGTCTCTGCTGCACACTACAGTCTTATGACAGTCTGGCTATGCATGTTCTCAACAAAACTAGGAAGTCTTAATTTTTTTCTTGGCTTGGACTAGGTAGCGTTGGGTGCTGTTTGTGGAAGACGGTATATTTGATCCATGACAATGTCAGAGGGAGGCTCAGGAGAAGGACCCTATGGAGAAAGAGACTGAAATAAGTGAATAAAATGAAAATAAAGAAAAAGACAAGAAACCTTRTTAGCAGTATATTCTTATAGAGGTTTTTCTAGTAGTATTTTTCATTCTATTCACTTAGTCATTTTACTCCTATTTTTTAATTTCCAAACCTGTAAAATCGTAATGTTATGATTAACCTCAAGCTCAAATTCTTCCCTTTTCTTCAGTGAATTTTCAGTCAGATCTTTTTTTTTTCCCCCTTTCAAGAAAAGGAACTGTACATATAAAAGTCCTCTGTCACAGGGCATTAAACAGACTCATCTCTTGCTGTTTCAAAAGCACAGGGATAGAATGATCATTTTTCTGGGCACATTAATTATAAAACATTTGTGGATGCTGAGGGGTGAGAAAAGTAATCAAATATTCAGCGGCATCTGTTTTCTATTTATTGGACACACACCTTCCAAGAAAATGCGTAAGGCAATGACAAAAGATTTTTTTTCCCTGGGTCCATAATCTCAGGCACAGCACCCCGGGGGGAGGACCGAGCTCATACTTCTGTGACTCCTATCAMATCCGCTCCACTGAACTGTCATTTCTAAGCAAAACTTAGCTGCTGACGGGTTTATACGGATGCCTTAGTACGTATCCAGGCTCTAAAGCAGCTTTCTACTCCCGCTGCTGGAGCAGCTGACATGAACTCCTGGAGAGAATAAACATTTTTGGTTTAAGATGCTAAAATAAAAATTTTAGCTCTGCAGGAAAAATATGAGCACTGGGATTGTCATTTCCCAGGCATTTCTTAATTCTCCAAGTATTTTAACACTGAAAACTTTTCTGTGATAACTTCTTGCTTCATTTGGCTGTACTCTGCCATCTGCCCCCATCACTGGTGGAGCAAGAAGGGGCAGCGCAGGGGATGGGGTCCACTGGTGCTTCCTTATCTGGCAGGAGGGTGGAGAGTAAGTTGTGAGGCACTCGGCTTTCTCTGTACCTTTGATCAAATAACTGTGTGGGTGCTCTGCCCGTCTGGTTTGAAAGAGCACAGTRGCATTTCATACCAGCTGATACTCTCCAGGCTTTGGGTGAGCCAGGCGCTTAAACACACCTGACTTGTCATTAATGAGTGGCCTTACTGCCTTCAAGATTTCCTACAACTGACACGTGCTTAAGTATGGGGCTGCACCGTGCCCTTGCACAAGCTACTGACTCCCAGGTTAGCCAGCTATCCATAACTTCATTGTCGTGACTGGTAGCAGACACCTTTGATTCTCCTATGGGTGCAGGCTGTCTTTGGCACTGACAAGCTGTCTAGGCCAAAAAATTGCCCTGAGTATTGCTCTATTCTCTACTGACCTCCATTTCTTTTGAATGCAAAAAGTTGCCCACAGCTTTGCCATATGTTCAGGTGGCTGCAGTTCTTACCTAAGAATTCTGTATGTGTATATAGGTAGATGTATATAATGTCTATGTATATGCGTATGCTTGTTAGACTGTAAGAGACTTTATGTATGTGCATCTTCTGTGACAACTCCCTTTTGGGGAGGAAAAAGGAAAAGGGGATAATGGTGTTTTGTAAATAAGCTCCTTTGTGTTTGAGCAGCCATGGGAATGGCATAGCCTGCAAAGAAAGTATTCTTGCATTAAATGGAACGTGCTAGAAGTTCATCCTACAGTTTTTAGCTTCTATTTGGAGTCTGAAACTATTTTCTAATTGGCTCAGATGCAAGCCAGGTTTTCCCAAAAGACTAGTTCCTGTTTCAGAGTCTAAAAAGAGCTGCATTTTTTTGATGTTCACATACTTTAGCAGAAGAATTTATGGCCAGAACAGTCCAGGTCCTCAGAGATATCAAAGTATTTCTCATCTGCTTCAAAACCTGAATAGGTRCCCTTCTGTCAAAGAAGTTCCCACTTACCGGATATCAACTATCTTGAGCTTTTTCAAAAGCTGGTCTCTAACTTCAGTGTCTACATAGAAATGAAGCTCTATTGTGAGAGATGGCCTTCTCTCATGCAAAGATTGAAGTACCGTTTCATATATTGGCTGTTTCTCTGCATATAAATGACTTAATCACAGTTTTGCAGCATGGTTTTCTATGTTACTGAATAGTTAATAGCATAGTCTTCATTTTTTTGCCCTCAATGCAAAGAAAACTCAAATCACAAACAGTAGGAAGGCAGACTGTGAATTATCTCTCTTTTGAAAATGAATTGGTAAAGTATACCTACTGAAAATATGAGACCTTTGTGATTAATTTCTTGCAGAATCTATCTGAACTAAGGYAGATAAGCAGATTACTTTGAAGGGCCATGAAATGTAGCTGGTCAGATATGCCATTTAAGTGGATGTTGCTTGCAATCTGTTTTTCCTCCTTCTCCATCCACACATAAGAACTCAGTGAAAAATAGACTGCTGGTTAAACTTAATATGGCTCCACACTATGRCAGCCTGGTGGCAAAGCCACCTTGAGTGTGTGTAGTGACCCATTTTGCCTCCATACTGCCATTTTCTTCCCCTAAAGATATACTGATAGAATTATTCTAACGCTACCAGACTGGCTACTAACTGTTTAAAAAGCTAACGCTGGAACAAGTTGCCCAGAGGGGTTGTGGAGTCTCCATCCTTGGAGATACTGAAAAGCCATCCAGACATAGTCCTGGGCRACTGACTTTAGGTGTCCCTGCTTGAGCAGGGGGGTTGGAGCAGGTGACGTCCAGAGGTCCTTTCCAACCTCAACCATTCTGTGACTGTGAAAAAAGAATTGGTGCTCTTTTCAGGCCAAACCAGTTGAGTGACCTTGGTTAGACTATGGCCTGACAGTCARTTCTCTTGATACAACTGATGGTACAGGGCAACACCTAGTGTGAAACACCAACTACCAGTGAGCAGATACTGATGCATGCAAGAACTTCTTAGCCCAACATTGTTGCTGAAGACATCAGTAAATGAATTGTAAAACTGCTGCCTCACCAGCATGCTTAAATGTTCACCCAACTGCATTTAATTTACGATAAATGTACAGGATGAAGTAAATAAAATGATGAATACATGTATGGCTGCTCTCATGCAGGCTGTGGTTCAGGATTTCTGGAGGAGGTACTGAAAAAGTACATTATCTAGGAGCCAAACCATGAGTGAGTTCTGAAAAATCTTGGTTGAAATCAACACTCTTGGGGAAGGAAACACTTGCAAAAAGTACCATTTCTTATGAGTCTGACCCTGATTATGGGTCTAGTAGTCTTTTTTTCAAAGAATCAGGCTTTGGATATAAAAACACTATTTCCCAGGAGGCTCAATGAATGAAAGTTCAGTGCCGAGGGAATAGGATGTACAAATGAACTAGGCAGACTGGAATCATCCTGTGATCCCGAAGAGTTGTCAATACCATCAAACTGAGGCAGATAAATGGTGTGATCCCGAAGAGTTGTCAATACCATCAAACTGAGGCAGATAAATGGATGTGACATTACATTCATGAGTCTTTGACTGAAGCTGGGTCAACCAGCAGCCCTTGGAGGTTACTGCTGTTTCTCTAAAGGCACGAGAGCCCTTCTCTGGAGACCCAAGTTCCAACATCTCATCAGCGGCTTTGTGCATTGCATTCCTGCAATGGGAATATTAGGTTTAGCTTGTCTGAAGACTGATGTTGTCTCACCCGAGTTTGAGGTCCTTCATCACGACCTCAAACTTTTCTCCCTGGAGCAGTGGAGTTGCTGATTTTTTTCGTCTTTTGGCCCCTAATTACTAATTTCATATGCGTGGCCCTCACTGTGTCCCAGCAACCTTCCACTGCTCCCTTTCCCCCCCACAATAAGCCAGTGCATGTCATGACACCTCTGCCATGATGAGATTACGTGGGTGGTTTCCACTGGATGCATTGCTCAGACATCTCCCTTCTTTCTGGGCTACCATGGGTAATCTTTCTCAGACTTGATTTATTCTGTTGAGCTGCCCACACTTTAAAAAATCCATGCATAAACACATGGGGAAACGGGATCAGGACTGCAGCCTACAAGACGGACGGGTGCAGGCACTTTTTGAGAATACACAAGTGCACACGTCCAGTCACTTGTTAGCTTTTGTCTTGGTTCTGCCATATTAAACTAGGGTAATTAAGATGTTGGCTAGACAGTCACTGTAATTAGGTAAATCTGGGCTGCTGCAGAAAGTTGTATTTCCTGCTACTCTCCACCTCCCATTGACTCTGTGGAGCTAGCACAGACTTTCGAGATGCTACATCTAAATTTATACCAGGAAAATGATCTGTTTTCAAACTAACCCCAAAAGCGTAGGCAGGAAGAGCTTGCAACAAGATTAGTTCCCTGATACTGTCTGTAGGAATCCCACTGCTAGCACATGAGGGCTGGTGGAAAAGAACTAGAGTCAATGGCTGCAGAGATTTATGCTAGRTTAAACCACAGCATGAACTGATCTCAGAGCAGAGACATCTTGATATCTTTAAAACTCAGGGCAGGCTGTGTTTATTCAAGAGAAACTGTAGCTCTGCTATGCAACACTGGGTGGCTGAGGAGAAATTGCAAGTATACACATTAAAGATGTTCACTTAAAACAGAGAGCATCACAATCTCATGGCCGAGGTCATGGCTGCAGGTAGCAGGAAACACTGAAAGACCAGCCCACTTCAGGAAGAAAAGTCTGTCCATTATTGTTACTGCTGAAGAGTTCAAGGAGGGTCCTTGCAAACAACTGTTTACTGCAAAGCACGGTACCCACCAGGGTGACTGGAAAGGGGCCAGTCTAAATTGGTTAACGAGCTATCTAGGCAAGTGAGTTTGATCAGGGAGAACTCATGTCTTCAGCTGGACCCTCCCTCCTTTGGGAAGTGTGCCATAACTGGAGGGCATGGAAGCAGGAGGAGATCACACACTAGGAGGTTTTTAGAGGTGTTGCGGTGAATTTTGGGAAAGGCAGAAGGGCAATTTGCAGGCTCTGCAAAYCTTCCAAATAGCTAGGGAACTTCACAAGATGTCAAAGTCTTCAAATCTGATATACATCCTGAAGATGTTTGCATCTCTCTGGGAAGCCAAATGGCAGATACTTTCTCTYCAGGCTTACTTGGTCTTTGCATGTTTTAGATCAGAGCTGAGGTCTCCATTCTGCCTCTACTGTAGATCAAGGTGCGTTTCTACCACCCAGTGACCCTGGGTTCTCTTCTGTCTGGCTACAATTTTTAATCGAAATCACCCAGGAAGAAACAAGAATCCTAGATCATAAAGACGACAAAAGGAAAAATCCCTGTAATCTCAGTTTAGGTGGGACTTACCTGGAGATTTTGTGGTCAGTATCAGATTTACCTCTAACTTGCACAAACAACATGCTCCGTCTTTGTCTCAAGTGTTTGGCTTCCAAYCTGACAAGCAAAATTTTCAGGGGGATTCTGAAGATTTGTTTATAGGTCCCCATTAAGGAACTGAAGATTAGGCTGGGAATCTCATGACAAAACATTCCTGTTTTCTAGTGTGGAGCTAAATATCTTCTCTCCTGTCATCTGCAGAAAGAAAGATTCATGAAAACCCTCAAGTACATCTTGTAAGGGATGTACAGTAACTCTCCACAGAGACTTTTTTATTTGAGTGAATTTTGTTGGGGAACACTTCTCACTGCTTCTTCTCAACCTAACCTTTACATATAGTTTCTTTGCTACCTGAAATATTTTTCATTCAGGTTTTTTAAAATTCAAAAATGTGGACTTTTTTTTATGAAGGTATTACTTTCCTTCCTCCTCTTCTTTCCCAGTGAATACAGCTAAAGGACATAAAGATTTATACCTCTTATTTTCCACTTCCTTGAACTTTTTCACACTTCAGAGAACGTGTTGTTTCAAAATTTTTGCTTCTGCCCTAGAAATGACAGARTGCCCCCTCCCCCCACATAAAGAAATAGGAAAAGAAAGAGGAAAAGGAAGAGATAACAAGGAAACAGTGGTACTCTGTGAGAACCTAAATCCTAAACATCATTCAAACTTTTCACCCAAGAACAGAAAGGGAGAAAATAGGAGCAGAAAATGGGAATAAACCACCTACTTTTTAGGAAGGGAAGTAAGAGATTTTATGAGAACAAGTCTCCAGCTTTTTTTTTAAATGCCTTTTGTTTGCAGAATATGTTGCCAAACTCCTTAAAAATAGTTATTGTTGGGCTGCCTTCAGCTGATGCATGCTGACATTTGTTTGAACTGTACACCATTTGATAGACAGAAGGGGCCAACGTTCCTTAGGGCAAGGGAGTTCCCTCCTCATGCCCAGCGTGTTTGGCATGGGCGATACCTTTACGCTTTTTGGCAGGCAGTATTGTGCCTCAGCCTTCAGGTCTCCACTTAGACCAATTTTAAAAGACAAAAGCACATAAGCCTTTCCTGGAGTTTTTCCTAAGTTACACAGAAGGAGTGGGTTGGAGCCTGGTAATAGCTGCTGTGTTGGTTTCCTCCCCCAGTTGTAAACACCTGTCAAATACATGTATTATGCACATTAACATATTGAAGCTTGAGGTTCACAGGTCGTTTCAGGCAAYAAACCCACCTGAGGCTTGATGAACTAAAGCTGTGCTGAAATACGCCTTTTAGATATTACAGGCTATTTTGCAAAAAGACATGTTGTGAGAGCTGTCTCCCAAAGATTTGACAGAATCTTTTTCTTCATTTCATTTCATTTTTGTATAAATACTGGTGGGAAATGCATCAGACAGACTTTTAATGAAATGTACAAAATGTTCATAATTTTTCATAAAGTCTGTTGTGTACTGCGTACCACCTTTTTCCTGATTTTATTACTTTTGTAATATTTTRTAAATGCGGTAAATCCAAGAAATGTTACTGAAGACACTCACCTTTCGCAGCTGTATATGTGTTTTTGTTAATTGGAATATTAATGAGTGTATACCTGGTGGTTTGGGCAACAGGATCATGGCATAAATCAGATTTATAAATCAAATAGCTCAATGAAGACCCATTCACATCATCAAATGTCATGAATGTGAGTGTGCTATTGATAGTTTGATAGTACCAGAGACATTTCTTGCTTTTGCCAGCTGAAAAAAAAAGGTTGCAGGCTTGCTGCATCTTGAAAACAGGAGGGATTTTCAGTCAGACAGAGAAGGTGTTTCTGAGCCACCAGGCATTTTCCAGTTCTGTTTACTTGAAGAATGGAATCTGACTTCTGAGAGGAAAAAGTAAATTGTGAATGAGCCTCACTTGCTTTTGGTTATTTATTGTCCATTCTCTGTTCATCTCCAGTGCACTAAACCACAGTGTCGGCAGAACACAAGGAAGAGACTGAAATTCAGGAGAAAAAGTCGTGAACAGCTGTAGCCTACGGAAGTCAGTCCCCATGTAGACTAAAATTCCTCTTACAGGAATTATACAGGCTTGTCACAAGCAGAAAATAAACGTGTTGTAAAAAACTCAGGGTGTAATTGTGCCCTCATTTTTGTGGAAGTTTTACCACTCACTGCATCAAGGCCAGAAATTCTGACAAACTCATTTCAATTACCACTGAAGTCAGAAAATTTCATCACTCCCTCTGTGGACAGAATGACTGTACCCATGGCTGAGAAGAAAGCAATCTATCCAACTGTTATTCTGAAATGTTTCATTCTCTTCATATTGGAATTGACTGTTTCTGAAGGAGTTAAGAGGGGATTTTGAACCACTGGCTGTACAAAGGCAGGCCCAACTGCACCAAGGAGCTTGGAGTATGACATCTAACCACGGATCGAGTTGGTTGTACGGAGGCTAAACCACTGTGGGATAAGCAGCTCAAGAAGTTATTTTGAAGTTGTATTAGTGATTATGGAAAAAGAACTGCTGGGAGTCAGTACCTGTGGTGCACGCAGCATGCCAACAAGACTGCTGGCAGGCTGAAATATAAAGGTCTCCTTCTGCTGTGTGGGAAGSGAGTGAATATTATTATCACAGGAAGGTTAGTTGAAACAGTTGAGTCTTCTGTATGATTTCAAGTTACGCTGCACGAAATGGTACTGAGAGCATGACTCCAGATCCTGTTTTTCCAGGGATTCTCTCCAGGCTCTTCTGCTTAGTTAAATGCTCTCATTGATGAAAGGGTGATCTATTTTTCATGGTACRGATGTGTCTCCAGCCAGCGTAGCATTTGGCATAGCAGAACACAAGATTGTGAGATTCGCTTATTTCCAAACTATATGTACCAGCATTTATTTATTTTTTCCTCTTCAACATCAGATAGAAAGTCTGCTAAACTTACCTTAGCGGTTACCAGAAACTGATATTAATTCACTCTTAATTTACAATATGGTTCTTCTAAATTTATGTGAAAGATTCACATGGATACCACGTTGTGGCAATATTCGTACACYGGACCCCTGGAAGTGGCAGAATATAGTGCTTTTGAGTAAAATATGTCATCAAAGCATGCCAACTACGTGTTGTGATCCATCTGGTTAGGGCTCAGACAGCCAAATAATAGCATTACTATTAATACCATTTTGAAGATAGAAAAACAAACTAGAGACAGTTCTTAATTTTTGCAGGATGTAAGGTGCACTTAAAAATTAACATCTCTGAAATTTGTCTCTATGGAATTTCTGTTGCAGGTGAAAGAAMACACATTACTAAGATAAATGAAGAATGCAAAAATGCAAAGACACAGGACACAGTGAGATAAAGAGGTACAATCATATTACAGACAACCCTGTTTCATCCCTACATTTTAGCTACATATACCCATTTATAAGCAAAGCACAGAGGGTAGGACATACTCAGGGYTCTGTGGATAACAGTAACACTAAGAATGCCTGCTAAATCAGTAGAGCACAGAAGTGCATTGGTGACTTCAAACAAGCAGTTTGCAGATGTTTGCTGTACTGTATGCACATGCACATCCTTCAYTGGGCTTAATGGTACTTTCATTTCATTCAAATGGCCTGGCCCAATTGTGAATGTTATTGTACATTGCCATATTTCRGCTGGATATTATTATACTAAGCTAATTTAAACACCAACTAAATCATTAGGAGCTTGACAGCGAGTTTTTTACCCTATACAATGGTTAAAAACAGGATATAATTCTCCTCAAATTAAATTACATGCTAGTGTACTAAAAGCTCCTGTAAGGAAAGTAATTTGCGAAGTATTTTGTCAAACTCTTAAAACTAATAAAAGAATAAAAATATTTCAGAAAAATACRGCTAAATCCCATTTTTCATACCCAAATAACTTTGAATTTTACTAAATTTGAAGTAAGGATTTACACTGAAAGGTGTGGAAGCAGTTAAATGTGCTAAATAACTAGATATGGCTGAAATGGGTTGTTTTACTACTACTTTCATCACAGAAATGATAAGTCAAGTTTAGAGTGCTTTATGGGCACATGGAAAACATGTGATTACTCAGGTGCAGATGTCCTCCATGGCTTCGGGCATATTTTTTAGGTCATTTCTGTTGCCAGAAGAAATGAGAGGTAACTCCTGCAAATTCATGATCCTAGTAGGATTCTTCATGGAGATAAAGCTCTGGAGTTTTTAACTACAGCGTGTTTACGTAGGGTTTCTCATGGGTAATGGATTTATTCTAGGTAAGTTTATCTACACCTTGTCTCCACTTGTTCACAACAGCATCACTTGCTCTTTGTTATTTATGCCAAACTGATATCCCATTACACAAAAATGTCATCCTTTATAATCCAGTGAAAGGACATTTTCCTTTTTATTCCCTTTTAGTAGTATGTGCTTATTTTTAGCAAAACAAACATGATGGTACTTTCAGAAGTGGAAGACCATTGTGACTGTTGAGGAATCCACGTTGTTCACTTTGGGYGTGAGCAGTGTATTCATGAATATTTCAGCCAGTGATCTGATTTCACCTGGGTATATGTAGGAAAGCGGATATAATGTTTTGATCAGCATTAGTTATGGGTCAAAGACAACCCTGACTATGATTTCCACCTGCTTCTGATGTTGCATTTCTGTGGATGGTAGGCCATTGCCTACGTACAGTCCCTGGAAGTTTTGGCTTTATTTTTGTTACAGTATTCATCTGTTCCAGTTAAAAGCTATTTACTTTATGTTACATTGCCTGGTGTACATAGGTTTTTTAAGACACTACTGTAGAACTGCAGATGGTTAAAACTGTATCCTMTCCCTAAAATCAGCAGAGATTTTAGGGATGGGATACAGTGCTACCAACTAGGAGCAATCCCTGGGGACAGAGGTGACTCTGGACCTTCTGTGTGGCCCATTTAACTTGTGCTATCTTTCTCTCACCCTGGCTTCACTGTGTGAAGTTACCTTCACCCCTCACACMCCCTCCAAAATAATGTTAGTTGTCAGCCAGGCCATTTTCCTGATCTGATCTATCGCTCAACCTCACAAGCATTTGGGACTGTGTGAAAGAGAGCGTTGGCACATGGGTGGCTCCCACTCCCCTTGGTCGGCAGCAGTTCTGATGCAATAGCCAGGTGATGGGTCTTCTCACCAACGATTTGCTGAGGGGTCTCCCTTCTCCAGCGGCACCCCCAACTCTTAATTGCACCGAATCTTTTGCTTCCTTAAAAGTCACACAGTGACCCAGTTCAGGAAGTTGATCCAGCTGGTTTTATTCTTTTTTTTTTKKGGGTGAGCTTAGCTCTTGTTTCTCCCTACTGGCTCAACATACCATTGTACAAGCATCACAGCCCATGCAAGAGCACATCTCTGAGACCAGCCTGGGGGAAAATGGACCTGCGTCTTGTTACAATAATTGGATGTGGAACAGACCCACAGATTTTCAGGAAAGGGAACATTCTGCTGAAGATGGCCRGAAGTGTGAGGTTAAAACTATCACATGGTTGTCATTTGCAGGCGTCCTCTTGCTGGATGGGAAGTGCCAGTGAGCAGTAATTGCCCTGGAGAAGCCACCATTCTCTAGTTTSTTGTCTACAGGCTGGGTTTCTGGTCAGTGCGAACTGGGATTTTTCATTGACTCCCCTGCAATAATGTAGTAAAACACCACCAGAAAGTCTGTCCCCAGCTTCTCAGTTGTTTTATGTCCTGGTCAGTAAAACCGGAGGGCAGTTGCATAACAGCACTGCCCAGTTTAACTGTAATGCCTTTTGCAAAGCCTTATCCTCAATGTTAAGTATCTACAAAGCCTATTGCCATTTCTGTGCCTGTCCAATGCACATTTCTGTCATGTCAACCCATCCTTGATTAGTTAGTTATTGCTTTTTTCCTTTGCTGGATGGAGAAAGGGAAATCTGGTCTTAATAAAAAGACCGGAAACATCTACCTTCCGCTCAGCTTATTCTGCATGGGAAACTAAGAGATCAGGACTGAGTACTTCTGCCTGATATACAGTCATCCTTCAGAAAGCCACTGTCTTTCCCACTCCCAGTAAACTCTCAGTCCTATGGGTGTGTGGTGGATATTTCCTTCCCGGCTCACGTGTTAGTCTGATAAAGCTGGTCACCCCTGGCAATTCTGAATAAATAATAGTGAGCCACTCATCACTTTGTGGACAGTGACTAGCAGTTCAAGTGTTTCAGCGCAGCATATCATCAGCCACCTATACTGGCATAAAAGCAGAAATAATGAGAAAATTTCYGGGGTTGCTTGGGCACCATGAGACAGGAAGGCTGAGTGCAACCAATAACAATCAGGTCTTAAAGTCATTGCTTAAACAGTTAAATTAGGTGACATTCAGGACCCCATGGCACAAAGGGGTCAGGGTCTTCAGCTGCTATGTGGTTTGCTGCAGACACCATGAGACCCGCAGGCCTGGAGCGGTCTGGAAGAGCCACATGGGCTTGTGCAGAGTATGTGTCTCCCTCCCACAGCCTGCCTGCGCCAGGCACCTCAGGGGCTGGCCACCTCCAGATGAAGGCCAGGATGCTGGCTGGAGGGCTCCTGGGAAAGGATTGCAGGCTACCACAAGTTCACAGTAGTACATATCTCGGTAAATAGAAATATATTCAGCTAAATTTTGATTTGGGAAAAATTCCTAGTCTTTAGGTGAGCATGTTCTTTACCAGAAAAAAAGCTGAAATATTGAGATATTTTAAAAATGCTTGCATTTGTGCTTAATTAAGTTGCATGATGGGTTTTTAAAAGTAATGCATTTAGAAATTCTGTGTGTTGTTACTTGCAAATTGCTTCAGGAAGGTCCTGGTTAGCCAATATTTAGGTATTCAAAACTATACAATGAATTATTTCTGTCAGGATTTAGGGACAGCTCTTTCTCAGTCTTTAATATTTGTACCGAGATTGAATCATTTTAACTGAATGCTTATGTCCTATGTCCTGCTGTATGCTTCTGTCCTTCGATTGTATAAATTCCTGCACTTGCATATTCAGAATTTGTTTTTGTGKTTTTTTTTAAAAAGATCCTGTTTATCTGGAAACTTTTGCCAGTGAACAAGTTCACTAGCATGCCATGGAAAATAAAATAGGTAGTGTGCTAAGCTGACAAAATTTTCTGAAAATTACCTTTTTTCCTATTGTAAGCAAATAATCAATTATATTTTAAAGGACTTCAGTCAACATTTTCGTGGAATTAGGAAAGAACATGGTGACTGAGAAAAGACTAGAAATCTGCTGGTGTGTTTTGTAGAGAAAAATCTTATAATTTTCAGATTGGATTTGTTTTTTAGTGGCCACCACTCAGAGTCAGCTCACCTCTGAGATGCAACGTGCACAGTTCAGTATGCATAACAAAGTATCCATCCTGCAAGGTGTATGTATGGCAGATTAAATGATAGCTATTTAAAGTACAGTGAGGGAACATCAAAGGCTTCACAAGATTCATTTGCTGTTCTTTGAATAAAAAAAAAAAAAAMCGAAACACAGAAATGTGGGTGGTTAGCCAGAGCAAAGACTGCAATGACTACAATGATAAATGCTCAGACTGTACCTTATAGAAGATCAAACAAAGAGGTAGAGGAAGAAAGCAAACACGCTGAGTGACTCCTTCCTTTCTCACTATTTTAATCTGTCGTAATTCAAACATCTCCCAGCCAGTGTGCTAGCACTCAGAGAAACCTGGAACAGATAGAGTATGGTGTCCATCCTCCCCTTCCCATTGCTGACATTGCCTTCTCGATTTGTGCTCTCTCAGAAGTGCTCCCAAATATATTGCAGAAGGATTTAAAAATGTCGTTTGTTTGAGCCTGMGTATGCCCTTACTCTGGAGACTGTGAAACTCAGGCCAAGGAAAGTAGTCAACTCTGGGCAACCACGGACTTGTTCTTCCTTTTTCATAGAATCATAGAATCATTAAGGTTGGAAAAGACCTTTAAGATCATCGAGTCCAACYGTCAACCCAACACCACCATGACCACTAAACCATGTCCTGAAGCGCCACATCCACACATTTTTTGAATCCTCCAGTGATGGTGACTCCACCACTTCCCTGGGCAGCCTGTTCCAGTGCCTGACTACCCTTTCAGTGAAGAARTTTTTCCTAATATCCAATCTAAACCTCCCCTGGTGCAACTTGAGGCCATTTCCTCTCATCCTATCGCTTGTTACTTGGGAGAAGAGACCAGCACCCACCTCTCTACAGCCTCCTTTCAGATAGTTGTACAGAGCGATAAGGTCTCCCCTCAGCCTCCTCTTCTCTAGGCTAAACAACCCCAGTTCCCTCAGCCACTCCTCATAAGACCTGTGCTCCAGTCCCTTCACCAGCCTCGTCGCCCTTCTCTGGACACRCTCCAGCACCTCAATGTCCTTCTTGTAGTGAGGGGCCCAAAACTGAACACAGTATTYGAGGTGCGGCCTCACCAGTGCCGAGTAMAGGGGCACGATCACCTCCCTACTCCTGCTGGCCACACTGTTCCTGACACAGGCCARGATGCMATTGGCCTTCTTGGCCACCTGGGCACACTGCCGGCTCATGTTCAGCTGGCTGTTGACCARCACCCCCAGGTCCTTTTCYGCCGGGCAGCTTTCCAGCCACTCTTCCCCAAGCCTGTAGCGTTGCCTGGGGTTGTTGTGACCCAAGCGCAGGACCCGGCACTTGGCCTTGTTGAACCTCATACAATTGGCCTCATATAATTTTCCTATGAATTTTGCTTCTGAATGCCAGCTCTGGATGTGCCTATTCTCACAAGTTTCTGCTGCTGAACATGGTAGCTTTTTTCTAATGATGGTGTCTGTCTGATGAGGGAGGCATATAATTGAGCAGCTGGTAACACAGGTTACATTGCAGTGAGGTGTGTGTGACCCCTCTCCAGAGTAATCATGACATACAGGGCAGAGCATTTCTCTGCTTGTTGCTGTCTGAAAAAGAGCCGCTACTTTCAGAGGCAGGTCGGCGTCCCGGTCCTCCTCCCCAGCAAAGCAGGACCTTCTCTGACTCTTGCCGTGCTCCCTTTGTGTCAGGTTKTCCTTAACGTCCAACCCTGTGTCCAGCAGGCCATGGTGGAGTTGAGACCATGCAGCTTCTGCACACAGAAAAGCAGGGTATTTTGCTTCAAACCCAAGCTTGTAGGCCGCTACGGCCTCTTCATGTGAGTCAGCCTCAGCCCAAAGCACAAGCCAGTTGATCTCCACCTCAGGATGTGACGGCTGTGCRAAGCACGTGAGTTGTGGTGTGGTTCCCACAACAAATTTGCTGCCAGCTTGGTTACCTCACTGCAAAATGGTCAGATGTTCGGCGGTAAGATATTCAGTCTAAATTTGAAGCTGTCCTGTAGGTTAGGTTGGGATGTGATTCTCCTCTGCTTCCTTTCAGGAACATGCTGGGGACCAGAGAGTTGTATCTTTACCTACATGGGAGTACTCTRCGGAGGTGCAGACCTTTTTCTCCCCTCAACCCCCATCATGCAGTGGTTTTAGACATTTGCATGATGTGCTTGAGGGCAGACACTTGAAGAGATGTTGGTCTGGGCGAGTTCTTCCCATTCTCTCCCCCTTGCCTTCCTTCCCAGGCAATAATTGCATTGGTGAAACACATGAAGTTTTCATTCTTTATACTGTGGGAATAGATTTACTCCCATGTGCACTACAAAAATACCTCAGATGATAGTGTCTGACTGTAATTTCTGCGCAGACAAATGCTTTTGGCCTCAGCCACTACAGCCTGGTTCAGTGCCCACCAAATTGCCATGTGCGCTCCCACTTACTTTGATGGGGATCTGCTCAGTCTCTGCTGAATTGCCCTTCTTCACTTCTCCAGTGATAGCTACTGAATTTATTCTGATCAACAGCAAGAAAAAGATTTTGTCCAGATAATCTTTTTCTGTGTTTAAAACAAATAGCCTAGCATTTTTAGCACATGAATAACAGATCATTCAGAGGAAAAATCATCCCTTTCGGACAYGTATTTCAAAATTTGCAGTGTGTTATAGCTCCACAGACAGTCAAAAAGGAGTTATTGCTAAAGTTTCCATGCATGTTGATACCTTTTACTTTCAGGTTTTTTTTTTCTTGTGACTGTACTGTCTTACTGATTTTCTTTTTAACTTTTCTATGCTCTGATAAACAACTTCTCTTTCTTTCGAAGMAATTTATTTTTAAATGCTTTCAAATTTCATTAAAAAGTTTGGTTTGTATCCAGATTATTCTGCTCATTGATTTCTGTTTTTTCCTGTTCCCAAGTTCTTACTCACTCTCTGTCRTGTCAGAACAAAAACTTATTACACATTTTGAGGGATGTTGTATGAAATAAATGATGCATACAGCTTAGCTGTTTGCTCAGCAGAAGTGGCAGCATTAGTTGTCTSTTTGCTTGTTTATGGTGGGAGCAACATTCTGTAATAGCTGGAACAGGTACTGCCTGAAAAGAGATTGAAAATTTTGTATTTGCATTCCACACATAGAAGTGTGGGGCAAAGTGRAAGAGGGAGAGGAGGAAAACCTTTCCAATAAAAGTAACCTTCAGTTGTTCTCCGTCCTTGCTTGCACTCTGCACTCTGGTGCCCTGTAATAATGCTGTCATAGGTGACAACCATCCCACTAGATGGTTTAAATYGTTCTCAGTTTTTGCATTTTCTGTGTGCCATTTCTCTGGGGGGATTTCACTTTAAATTGTTTAATCAAAACTTGGATTCTCTCCTGATGTTGTGATAGCTTCATTCTCAGCTGGTGGTTCCGAAATTGATCTTTCCAGGATATCAGCCTTAGCGTTAAAGCTGCCCTTCCAGTGTGCATTTTTCGTTAGGACCCAAAAGACAGGGGGAAGGTTGAATATTTTTAAGTCTTCCAAAATGTGTCATTGGGAAAATGTCCATTGCCCAAAGGTAACCATCCTTGCTTCTCTTCCCACTTACTTGATCCTAGCCTATCATCAATCAAACCCCAAAGCTCCCTTCCCTCTGCTTTGAAATCTGAAAGACCTTGTATTTTATCTATTTCCTTGGAAGCAACAAACAAACTTTGTGCTCAGGATCTCTGCATGTGAAGTCCTACATGGCTTTCAAAGAAAGCAGCTCCTCCACTCTTTCAGTTTGTTCTGCTTTCAAGAGGAGACACTTTTCTTTTGGRAAAAGATTGGTTGGTTTGCTTTTACGGCTGTGTGAATAAAGAATGAAGGATAAAATTTGGAGGYATAAAAATGACAGGTCAGAATGTTCTTGTCTTTGTGTTAGGACTGTTATATTGATCTAAATTGGAAGGGAATCTCTTTCCTCAAATATTTAATTTCCAACCCCAATGGTAGATACAGTCTACTAACTCACTGACCAGTTCTTTAAACTAGTATGCTGTTCCCCTTCTTTTATGTGAATTAGTATGAGGACACATTTATTGTGCTTTTGCCAGCTGAATTGCTGTGCTATGCATAGCTTGACATGGTATGACACTTCCAGATGCATGAAATATTTCCACGTTTCTGATATTTCACTGTGTCTCTGCATGACAGCACAGAACAACCTGCCCAAATACATGGTCCATCAAATTACCAGGCAATTAACGCACTCCAAAGTTACTAGTTGTTGCCCGTTGCTTTCCTGAATTATTGCTTCCCCTGTGATGTGGCAGTGCCTTAACAGCGCCTTTTCTTTGTGCTGCAGTAATTTGTGATGCCCTCACGTAAAGCACAGGATTCCCACCACTGCTTCTCCCTGCCCTTCCACCAAAGCCATTGAGTTCACAAGTATATAACTGAATATTGTATCCTTCCTCAAAATCAATCAGTCTCTCCAGATTCCTCCCCTCTTCAGCCATCATTCTTGCTTTCCCACATCTTGGCTGACTTAGGACTGTCTGGCCACACAGTGACATGTTCATCTCTTCCTCAATGCAGTCAGCTGTGACATGCTCTTGTCTGTCTCTCAGTGAGGCAAARTTGTTTTGTTCAAGATCATGAAGCACTGGGATTTGAAAGGAATCTCAGCTTTCAGTAGCAGGGGGAAAATGGCATTACTGGGGGCTTGATTTAGGTGTCCTGTGCCATGCCACTGAGGCATCGCGACCAGGGACTGCTGGCCTCCAGCAGCTGCTCCAAAATGATGTGGATATTGTGTCTGCCAGTCAGAGATGGGGATCTGGGGTAATACAGGGAAACTGACATATCACTGATGCCCACCCATGGGTAGCTGGATTGAAATGTTAGAACTTGTGAGCATGACTTAATTGCRCTCCAGGGTTCAGACATCAAAGGACAAGTCTTGCTTCTCTTCTTTATGAGATGCTATGATTTGGTTTTGTAMCTGAATCCTGACCTGCAGAAACTTCTTCAGCCTGGACTCCACATGGGCTTATGGGTGTGAGCATTTATATCCATCTTTGTTGTGTAACCCAAGCATGAGATGCAAAAAGCCTACAGCTCTCTCAGGAGACATTGAAGGAAACTGTTTGACCACCTGATTTCTCCCAGAGTCAGGATGTTTCATTTTTTCCCTTCCCAGTCAGAAGATGCTCAGTTGGGAGGGACTGTCCAACACTTTAGTTCATTTTTGCTTGAGCCATTTTAAAGGTCAGGCACAGTTCCTCTCATTTTGCTTGCTCCGGCTGCTGAAAGGCAGCACTTTCACTTCTGGACTGCGTGACAATTCCTGTGTACCCAAACCTGAGCTATTTCCACAGATCTRTTTTGTTTTTGACACCATTCAAAGAACATTTTTCATGTCCTCTCACTCAAACTCTTCTTCCCAAATTTGAGGAAGAAGCTCAATAGCTTTGAGAGCAAAATAGCTCCTAGAAGCCTGAAGTCGTCTTCCTGTGAGCATGCATGGAGTCTAGTGCACCATATCACCAAATAAGAATTTCAAAATAAATATTTCATCATAAAGAATGTTTGGACAGCTTTGTGGCTGATTGATACATGTCAYGAAATAAAACTGCATTAGATTTTTTCGTACACGGTTTTACTTTCAAAAATTTATCAACTTGTGTTGATAATTGCTTTCTGCTCTAACGAKCTATTTTAAGACTGAACTAGTGAAGTTGCATGTTGCCTTTGCCAGTATTTCTATCTGCAGACTTTTTTTATCCTGTTCTTTCACATTGCTTCAGGCAGTCTGAGCACTTGCAGATGCCCAGTACAAGTACAAGACCTGTGTTGCCAAATGAACTCATTGGGGTGCCTTAAACTTCCCTAGCTGCCAATATTGCAAAAAGTGACAAAGACTAATGGATACAGTGGAGAAATAAACATAAAGGGTTACCACTTTCTTGGTGAAGCTGTTGATGAGGACATATCACTTGAATCTTGGGAGCTGATTTTCTGACAGATACTCCCACACTTTGTGGGCAGAACTGTCACAGGCAGATCTAACTGAAGATATTTTTTTGAGAACAGTAAAATTTCATTCCTTTCTTTCTTCTGAAATTATAAGTGTAGCTAATATTTCATGTCAGATTTGCTAATCTTGGAAGTTAATGTTCTATCTTCCCTTCTTTAAGACAAATAGCAATATCAGTGTCCCCAGATCTTTGCTAGTTCGGAGCAATGGTGATCCTAGACGCTTTTGTGCTCGGCAGAGTACTAGGATGAGAAAACCCCAGTATATCTGAAAGGACCATTCCTGGGCAACAAGGGAGTGAAGGTGGAGATTTTAAAAATGAGGAGACCTGGAAGCCTGACTCCTCCAAACTGTGTTGCAGATTAGGTGTCCAAATCTCCGTCACTTAAATTTTGAAGGCTGCCTAGACCTTCATAGCATTTCAATATCAGTCTCTCAGTGTCCCGGTTCCGGCTGGGACAGAGTTAACTCCCTTCCCTGTAGCTGGAGGGGATGCTGTGTTTTGGGTTTGGTAATGAAAGGARTGTTGGTGGCCCATTGATGCTTTGGTTGTTGCTGGGTGGTGCTTGCGCCGACAGCCTCCCCCGCCCTTCAAGATGCAGGGGGACCTGGGGGGGAGCATAGCCGGGGTGGTTGACCCAGCTGGCCAATGGGGTATTCTATACCATGTGACATCATGCCCAGCTTAAAAACCAGGGGGCGGTTCCTTCGGGGGGAGGCGCACGGTTCGGGCGGTTCGGGTGGTTGGTCTGGAACACGTGGGGGTGAGCAGTTGCGTTGTGTATCGCCTGTTTTGTATATTCTGTTATTGTTGTTATCATTGTTATTATCACTGTTCTACTTTGTTTTATTTCCATTATTAAACTGTTTTTATCTCAACCCAGAGATAAACGCATTGAGGCTCAGAGGCTCCGTGCATCCTTGGCATAGACTACCTCAGGAGAGGGTATTTCAAAGACCCAAAGGGGTACCGGTGGGCTTTTGGTATAGCTGCCTTGRAGACGGAGGAAATTAAACAGCTGTCCACCTTGCCTGGTCTCTCAGAGGACCCTTCTGCTGTGGGGTTGCTGAGGGTCGAAGAACAACTGGTGCTGATCGCTACCACGACAGTGCACTGGCGGCAATATCGCACCAACTGAGACTCCCTGCTTCCCATCCATAAGCTGATTCGTCGACTGGAGAGTCAAGGAGTGATCAGCAAGACTCGCTCACCCTTTAACAATCCCATATGGCCAGTGCGAAAGTCTAATGGAGAGTGGAGACTAACAGTGGACTATCGTGGCCTGAACGAAGTCACAYCGCCGTTGAGTGCTGCCGTGCCGGACACGTTAGAACTTCAATACGAACTGGAGTCAAAGGCAGCCAAGTGGGACGCCACAACTGATATYGCCAAYGTGTTCTTCTCAATCCCTTTGGCGGCAGAGTGCAGGCCACAGTTTGCTTTCACTTGGAGGGGCGTCCAGTACACCTGGAATCGACTGCCCCAGGGGTGGAAACACAGCCCCACCATTTGCCATGGACTGATCCACACCGCACTGGAACAGGGTGAGGCTCCAGAACACCTGCAGTACATTGATGACATCATCATATGGGGCGACACAGCAGAAGAAGTTTTCGAGAAAGGGGAGTGAATAATCCAAATCTTGCTGAAGGCCGGTTTTGCCATAAAACAAAGTAAGGTCAAAGGGCCTGCACAGGAGATCCAGTTTTTAGGAATAAAATGGCAAGATGGACGTCGTCAGATCCCAATGGATGTGATCAACAAGGTAACAGCCATGTCTCCACCGACCAGCAAAAAGGAAACACAAGCCTTCTTAGGCGTGGTGGGCTTTTGGAGAATGCATATTCCAGATTACAGCCTGATTGTAAGACCTCTCTATCAAGTAACCAGGAAGAAGAAGAATTTCAGGTGGGGCCCTGAGCAACAACAAGCCTTTGAGCAAATCAAATGGGAGATAGTTCAGGCCCAAGCACAGTAGCCSTTGGGCCAGTCCGGGCAGAACAAGATGTAAAGAACGTGCTCTACACTGCAGCYRGGGAGAATGGCCCTACCTGGAGCCTCTGGCAGAAAGCACCAGGGGAGACTCGAGGTCGACCCCTGGGGTTTTGGAGTCGGGGATACAGAGGATCCGAGGCCCACTATACTCCAACT